>JAENPR010001107.1:0-218009 GCA_018135685.1 Themeda triandra | reverse complement strand
TGCACATGTTTCCTCTGCAAAAGTCGTCTATTGGTAGAATGGTTCTTTTCAAAATTATTCCACTAAAAAGGACGTTAGTTAAAAGGAAATGCGGAAAACAATCTTATTTTGTATTCAAGCATCTATGTGCGTTGAGAAATTATGAATTTAGATTTTTCTTTTGGAATTTTTGGAAAAAAGATTTCGTGGCTGAAGAAGTTAGTTGATATTTATTTTTTTTAATGGAAAAGCATTTTCTATTAATCATACGAGGCTGAATCATAAGGAATTACAGACTGGATATGAGCGGGGATCCAACAAAAGTTCCACATCGGGTCACAAACACTTCGCAACTCATCATGAGCTAGACGTGGGCAAAGAATAACCTTCCAAGAAATAAAATTCCAGCTAATTAACAGATTTCGGAGACAGTCATCCGAGTAGACAACATCCACGACAGCTGTGGCATCCGTTTCAATAACGACATGACCAATTCCATTCGAGATTGAAGTACCGATCTCCTATATACGATTTCTGCACCAAAAGCGGGCTAATGGATCGAAAGGGCCACGCCGCCTGCAAACCCGGCCAAAACGTGATATGGGCCGTCCGATCGACCTCGTAGCGGGTCTCTCACCCTCCTAAGCCGCAGACCCGGGCACTCGGGACTGCTCGCGAACCCGCTCGGCCTCTATGCGGCAACCTTTCCAGGCTGCCGTCCACCGCCCCCGCATCTTCCTCCTCCCGAGTTCACGGCGCGGGCGGGGTGCTGGCGCCGTCGGCCCCGACCATCCTCGCGAACCCGCTCATGGGCGATTCCCGTACCTCCCTCCTCCCGGCGCGGGTGGAGGCCCTAGTGGCCTCGGCCACCCGGTCCCGGACATTCCAGCAGCGTGGCCGGTGCCCTCCGAGTCCGACCCGGCGCGGCCGATGGTGCGGTGCGTGGCGCCTGGGCCGCGGCGCTGGTGGGGTGTGGGGCGCGGCGGCCCCGTCCATCCCGGCATCGTGCTGACGTCCACGCCCCGACCGCCATGCTTAAGGAGGTTATCCTGCGCTCGCACGCCACCGCAACGACGAGGCGCAGTAAGCCGAGCCGCACGACTGTGTGGATGATTTAGATGTCTGCTGCGTCGCGAGTCCATCCATGGCTCTAAATCTCCTGATTTATGCAGATAGAGGCAGCCGACGCACGCTCACGAACATCAAGGACGCGCTTGGCATTCCTTGGATGCTTTGGTTTGATCGGGCATTGCTTCCTTTGTACAGGAAATTTCCGGCCTGCTTGGCGAGCAAAGGGCAACCTGAATGCCAACTAATCAAAATTGATTCAGCATCTAGAGCTGATCAACAGAAAGAATCAGTTGGTGATGCCACCGTTGATATCGTCATGGAAACAAACCAGTTCACAATATTGACTGACATCGACATTGTATTTACACATCTGATTGCGCTATTGCTCAGCAAGGTATATGGGTTTACATAGAAAATAAGTTGGTTCATTGTCTGACAATGCTTTGTTCCTTTTTTGGTAGAATCTCAGATCATGAATTCTGAACTTTGGATGAATATCTAGAATGCACATATGTTTTGTCTATAATATGCTTATATGAATGAACAAGTTCCTTGCAAAACTGAATAAATCACTGCAGACAATAATCTTAACTGCAGACCTAAAACCTGTTAGCTAGGATCATTCAATTTCAGACAAGAATCTTAGGCCTTGTTTAGATTCAAAGTATTGAAAAAATTTGCAACTGTAGCATTTCGTTTGTATTTGGCAAATATTGTCCAATCATGGACCAACTAGGCTCAAAAGATTCATCTCGTGATTTCCAACTAAACTGTGCAATTAGTTATTTTTTTTACCTACATTTAATGCTCCATGCAAGCGCTAAAAATTGATGTGATGGAGAGAGAGTGAAAACTTAAACTTTTGACGCTATCTAAACAAGGCCTTAACTGAGTATGGTATAATGTGGAAATGCTTGCCTAATGTTGATCAGTATCTTTTATGCACTTTAAGCAAATAATCCAAAGAAAAAAATGCCAATATGTTTTCAATCGAGTGATATTGTCGTAGCGCACGGTCCACCTCACAGGTTTGTCATGTGCAACATATACTGTCATAGCACATTTTTGTTTTTGACCAGGACTGTCATAGCACATTAATTGGTTCACCTCACAGCCTCAGTTGTCATATGCAACATATTCAAAAGTTACCGTGCACTAAATTAAATTATCTTACAGATAAAGGGGGTATAAATTAAAGCTACCTTGCATTAAATTAACTTCCCTACATCTTGTATAATAGGTTAGAAATCTATTCCTTTTATTTTGTGTGCTTATACTGATTCATGTGGATTTTGAACTGCCAAGAAAGAGCTCTTGCATGCAACCTATCATGCTCCCCTGGGTCAATCCCTGGATAGCAAACTCGCTCTTTGCCGATGAATTCCAACGGTGAGACCAGGTTAATTAGGGTCCATCACATATCTCAACGTCATAGCCTGTTTTTCCTTCCTAGCAGTAGAAATAGAGCAATAGTTACATAAGCTCCTTTAAATTTACTGTCTCTAATAACAAAAAAAAGTGCATCAAGACCTACCAAAATTTTAGCCCAATTAGAACTAACTCATATTTATTTGAAACCTTCTAATTTTCGAAACCAACAATTGAAAGAAAAGGTAAATAAGTAATAAAAAACCATCTCTGACTGACCAGCTGGTTGTAGCTTAAGCTCCATCAGCACTCTGGCCTGGTTCCACATGATATTAGCAAAGTTCCCTTGCACATGTGACAAATGTATCATACTTATCCTATTCTCCAAACTCAGTATAGGCATGCATACCAAAAAAGCATGTTCTAATTTTTTTCCCTCCTTTCATTACATACTTGCAGCTACTATTCAACAAGCAGGAACATGGAAATAGAAGACAAACTTAGAAGACAAGGATTATATAGCCATTGGATGCTGCAGTCATTATAGTAGTTCTAGCATCTTTGGTGTCTGTCATATATACTGCAATATATATATAAAATCAGATACATGAGATGTTGAATGTCTTCTTTAGTTATCACGAGTCCTGGACTTGTGTTTTTTTTTAATCGTTGCGCTATATCTAGGCTTATCACACATTCTAAACCTCATTTTCTTTCTCCAAGTTGATATGCGGGGCCATGCAGCATGCAGAGAAGGGGGCACAAGGGGGAGAGCTTTTGCCTTCCAAGTGAAGAAAATCTAGCTATCGTGAAGAAATCTATCGTACTGTTTCCACATGTACTACTACTGTAGGACTCCTGATCAGCCTGTCCCCTCCTGCAGGCTCACGTACTCTTCCTAGATAGTCCTAGCGTCGATCCCCGCGCCCACTCTCCCCGCCGCTCTATTCCCCGGCCCCTCCGCCAGGGCTCCAGGCCCAGCTGCACTCTCCTACCTCGAACGGGCTCATGCGCCCTGCCCCACACTTGATCCTCCGCCGAGATCGATCCACCGCGCACATCACCAGCTCCGCTCTAGCTCTCCTCCCGCGATGTCCGGCTACGATGGCGCGGACGGCGGCGCGGGCGGGTCCGGCAACGGCAGGTCCGAACGGCAGGTCCGGCAACGGCCGCGCGGCGTCCCGCCCGGCGCGATGTCCGGCTACTACGGTGGCGGGGCGGACGCCGGCGGCGCGGGCGGGTCCGGCGGCAACGGTGGCCGCGGCGGGCGGGCACGTTGCCGTCCCGCCCCGGCGCGGGCGGCGGCGGGGCGCGGCTACGGTACTGACCCCGGCGTCGTCCAGACCAACGCGCCGCCCAGCAGTACAGCGATCAGCAGCCGGGGTTCAATGCGCCGCTTAACCCCAGGGGTGCCGACGACGCGCGATGATCAGCATCAGTGAGTTCCGGGCCCTCCTTGACAGTCCCTCCGGCGAGATTCAAGCCGGCGTTAGCGGCGTCCCGGCGGCTCCCGTACACCAGCCCGTGCCCAACAGTGTCGACGGTTCCGGCGGCTGACCTCCAGCCGGCTTCGTCCCCGCGCGCCTACGTGCCCAACGTTCACGGCAGAGGCGTCCCCGCTCCCCTACGGCGTTCGAGGTGGCGTCCCCGCTCCCTACGTGCCCAACATCGGTACCGGCGCCGGCTGGACATCCGGCCACTTTCCTGGCTACGGCGGCCCCGCTCCCGGCGCCGTGCGCCCGGTGCCCGCCGTTGGCTGGACCCTCAGCTCTCCCGGGCGTTCATGGTGGCCCCGCCGTCCAGTACGTGGCCGACGGCGCCGGCGGCTGGACCCTCATGGAGTCTCCCAGCGCTGCAGCCGCCGTGGCGGCTAGCAACGCTCCGGTACCGCGACGGTGCCGAGGCGTTCCAGGTTTGGCGACGGTACAAGGCGAGCGGTGCTGCAGCGCCAGCAGCGTCCCAGCACAACCTCTCCGCCTCCTGAAGTCGAGGTATGATTCTCAGCCCGTATATTGATATGAGCTAATCTTTTTAAATAAAATTAAAGCAAAATGTGGTATAAATATCCAACTAGGCTTGCAATTCCTGCTTTGTTAGGGCCTATTTAGTTCCTCATTTTAGCCAAAAATATCTGGATTTTGGGCAACATTCTGCAAATGGATCTTTTTTTTTTTTGAGAGGAAGGTAGGCATATATTACTCAGTTTGAAAAGTTTACATCATGAATACAGGAGGGGAACCAAGCCAAATATGCCGGCCTGTTCCAAGTGAAAGAGTATGCTTTGCAAGATAATGAGCCTCCCTATTAAACTCCCTACCTTCATGTGTGAAACGCACACAATCAAAGGATTTACATGTCTGAAAGATGTCTCGAAGGATCATCATATAAGCACAAAGAGGCATCTCTTTTATATTATTGATTACAATTAAGCAATCGGAAGCCACGCTCAGTTTATGGACTCCACAATCCTCAGCAAGCGCTAGTGCCTCCATACAAGCCATCGCTTCTAGTGTTTCAGGATCAGTTATATTAGGAACCACCATAGCACTGGCTGCAATAAAATGTCCTTGATCGTTTCGGCATACAGCAGCCACACTCCCTTTAGAATTAGCTCTATCAACAGCAGCATCAACATTAATCTTATACATATCCCTCTCAGGAGGTATCCATCGTTGAGTTCTTGATTTTGACAGAGATTTAATACATCCCTTGAATTCAAATCCCTCAACAAAATCAAATTCTTGAATTAAGCGGTTAACCATTACCATAATAGAGAAAGGCATTCAGCTTTTATATATTAACCACACTAAACCAACCCAAACAGTGAGGGAGCCAACCCACTCCACTTTGTGGTTACATGTAGTCAAACAAACCCAGATTATATGGCAATGCATGGCCATGGGGTCCAATCCATTATATACTAATTTCCAAACATAAGTTTGTTGGCGCGATACTGAATGTGATGCATCATGCATGTATGTCCGGGCAGATTATATGCATGCATCTCATGGAATGAAAAAGACGATGACTAATTAAACGTAGAGGCCAAACAATTCGGTAGCATCATGGGTTGGAAACTCTCAATAGCCCAATCCTTTGCTTCCACAATAACCCCATCCAATCCAGCCCAGCATGAAGCCCGTTGTCCCCAGCCCAAAGGCAACCCAACTGTTTAAACCATTTTAGCCCAAACCGTTAGCAGGGCTGGGCAAAATATGTGTAAGCATGGACATAGCACTGCCTCCTCTAATTAAGGCCCCGTTCGGCTGGTCCAGGGCTGGGCAAAATTTGGCTGGTCTGCCCAGTCTGGCCGGGGTTTTGGCTGGTCAAGATTCAGCCACATTCAAATTTGAATGCCCAAGCCATACAACTGAAACTAGCTAGCAGCAGACCATGCATGTACAGTATATGTATGTGTAAGCATGAAGCAACAACTTTCTCAACCAATATGCCGCCGAACGGCTGGCCCGAAAATTCAGCAAATGAGTCCAGCGGACTCCGCTAACACAAAGTCATATTTGGTGCCCGTTCTGATGTATTATAGCTTATGTATTATGCATTGCTTGTTTACTGCTAAGATATGCAAAATCCTCATGATATAGCTTATGTATTATGCATTGCTTGTTTACTGCTAAGATTGTTATTGATCTTGCATCGTTTCAGCAGGGATGCGTAAGGGAAAATGGATTCCTCGTGATGATGAGGAAGATGAAGATGAAGAGGAAGAGGAAGAGGAAGAGGAAGAGGAAGAGGAAGAGGAAGAGGAAGAGGAAGAGGAAGAGGAAGAGGAAGAGGAAGAGGACCACTTGTGCCGCCCACTTAGCGGGACACTTAGCGGGAGCAAACGGAGCAAAGTGGGAGCACACGGCTGCCCGGGAGCCAGCAAGAGGTCACGGGGCGCTCGTGTGCATCCAGAACCTCCAGCCTCTCACATGTCGAGACCTAAGGATGGAACAGCCGGCAACAGCGGCTAGAGAGATTGGTGTTGATGAGAAGTCCCCACACCGGCTTACATTGCTGGAGGTGAGCCGGAAAACGTGACACTTCCTTCTTCTTAGTGTCCAAGGCATACGGAAAGTGGACTGTCATTCATGATGTTGCCTTGAGGATGGCTAACGAGAGGAGGATGGCTGCCGAGATTGCTGCTGAGAGGAGGGTGTCTGCTGAGAGGAGGATGGCTGCCGAGATGGTTGACGAGATGGCTGATGATAGGAGGATGTCTGCTGGGAGGAGGATGGCTGCCGAGTTGGCCGAGGAGAGGAGGATGACTGCTAGGATGGCTGCCGAGATGGCTGAGGAGAGGAGGATGTCTGCTAAGATGGCTGCTGAGATAACTGACGAGAGGAGGATGTCTGCTGCCGAGAGGAGGGCCTGGGGCAACAAAGGGAAAGGGGTGGCCCGGGACAACAAAGGGAAAGGGGCCTACAGTGGCAACAAAGGGAAATGGTGGTTCCCCAAAGGGAAAGGGAAAGGGAAGAAGGAGTAAGCAGCAGCGAGGACGAGTACTAGATCACCCTCTTATCCTGATGCAGTAGTAATTGCCACGAGTACTAGATCACCCTCTATATCCTGATGCAGTAGTAATTGGGACGAGCACTATATCACCCTATCATGATGCAGTAATAATTGTGAACGATTGAACTATTTGTGATCTTTGTTTGGACTATGTTGTTATAAGGACATGTAATAACTTGTTTGAACTATGTTGTTATGTAATATTTGAGTTGGTGTTTGGATCATAATATTTCTGTGGCTCATTTTTAGATAATTCGTCCGATATTAGATTTACAAGATGGCTCAATGGTTAAGGGACTAGAATAAAATTCTTGCTGATGTGAATGAATTCCAGTTGGTTAATAGGGCTGGTTAGAGTTTCTTGGAATTTAAGAAAGAAAGGTGTGTTCACTGTGAAATCTGTTTACAGTTGTCTAACTAATTCTGATGTGGGTGTCTACCAAGGCAGGCAGTTTTGCACAGGCAGGCTACTGAAACAGAGACAGACTACTAGCTGCTACTGAATGCAATTCCCTGTCAAAGATAAGTATATGCAGGGTATGATCTTTTGATCATGTGTCACTGTCATGGATATGCATGCATAGTCTGAACATGAGAACAGGGTAACAACAAGAGCTTAGCATTTGTGTTGCTTACGGCTCCTCCTGGTCCTGGCTCCCATCCTGCAGTTTCAGGCTCTGCATAGCATATCTGCAGAGTAAGTGTGGGTAGAAGCCTGATTTTTTTTGTTTGAGAACTATGCTATCACAAGTACAAAAACAGTCAGACACTCAGATTACATGCTAGTTTCAGGCCCAGTACTGAATGATGATATTGTGTTATCTTGCTCAGAACTTGGAACTGCTTTTGTCCATATAATTTCCCCTTGATTTGGGGTTGCTTGTACAGATGTGCACCATGAACCAATTTTAGTTCCTTTGTTTTGATCACTTGAGTTCTCTTGTAGATAACAACCCATGATTTTGTTTCATGATTGTGACATCACTCTGTATACGGCAACCATGCATTTTTCTTATAAGTGGACTAAAATGTTACTTCATTTCCTTCAATGGCCTTCATTTTTCCATGAAATGATTCTGCTAGAAATTATACTTCATTACTTTGAGTTCAAGGGTCACACATTTAAATGTATCTTTTCATGCACCTAGACTTTTCAGTTCAGTACCATGTTTACAATGGTAGACTCCTCAACCTTTGTCTTCCTTCTACAATTTAGCATCCTTCATGAGTATTCTTACTAGTACCATCAACACCTAATAGGCATGAGTAAGGATTACAGGAAGGATCCTAATTTTCTCAACTAGTAAAAAGGACAGGAATTTCGATGTCAATAATGTTCAGTACCATGTGCAGATCAGTTTATCCTAATTACTTAGCTCGCTTGTATACTTGTGTAATTCTGAAAAAAAGTACCATGCCTTTAATTTATATGAGACACATGTACATATACTGATTAGTTGACGTGGCTGAACTCATTAGGCCATGTCACATATTATCTAAAAAGTGGTTATTTTGATGTAACTAGTGATTCTGCAGATTTTTCAGAATCTTGTGAACTTGTAGTTTATTAGGTAGCAAGCTGCTATCCAATGTTCTCTATTATTTTCATGAGTTGATTCCAATTGTAACCCCCAACTACTTTATGCTAGTTTTGCTATTGGACACTGTCATGTGAAAAAGAGTCTGTGATCTGATTCCAAATGTGTTTTCTGAATTTTACCTACCATGCTTCTCAAATATCAGCCTCTACATAAATGTCTGGTACCGGGAGTAAACATGTAGTCATATACTCATCTGGGAGTAAACATGTAGTCATATACTGATCTGTGGCCCCTCCTATATTTGACTGCAGAGACAAGAAGAAGCAGAATGCCAGAGACTTAGAGAGGATATATAATACTGTGCTGAGATTTACTGTCATATGGTTCTGTTGCCAAGAGGAAGTAGCATTTTGAAGTTGTCTATAAATTATTTGTAGGATAAAACATTCTCAAGGACATGTAAATGATACGCTTGCTTGTTGGCCTGCAATTGGAATACATTTTCTGTAATAAATGCTCTGAAGTATTAAGCAATGGACATATAAATGATATGTGCACTTGATGCAAGCCTGTTGTAGTACGTAGTGCACTGCTTTTGATCCTATGTACTATAACATGAGCAGCAGCGACACGTACATACACGTACATACGCACGTGGGCTGGCCGCGGTTAATTCGATCCCGTACGTGAGTAGCGGCGACACATACGTACGTACATGGACTGGCCGCGGTTCGACCCCGGGTAACCGCGGTTCGGCGGTGCAGGCGTGGGCACGGATCAGGTTCGATCCGTGAACCTCTTTTGCGGCAGATGGAGCGGAGGGTCAGCGATAGGAGTGCTCCGAACCGCACCCTTTGCAGCGTGAGCCCATACGACGTGCACAACGCGCTGATCCCCCACCACCTAACCTGTTAAGCGTGATAAAAAAGTTGCTTCTACACACCTATACATCACCCACCTGAAACGATAATGGCCCCCGCCCCCGCAGTTAGGACGACGACCCGCCTTCCTTTTTCATTCCCCTGCCTGGACGTCCGTATTTCCACAGGCGCCGCAACACCGCCCTCGATCCAACCCTAATAAGCCTCCCCACCGACACCGCCGCCGTCCCCGCCGCCGTCCGAGATGTCGAGTTCTGCCTTGAGGCGGCGGGGGGTGAACGGCCCATACACTGGGAGGTTTACCCCTGCGCATGCCCCCTCGGCCGCGCCCCGGTCAAACGAGGTGGTGAAACAGGCCATCGCGACCGCCCCGCCGGCGTCGTCTTTAGCACTGAAGCGCCTTCCCTTGTCGGCTGCGGCGCCCCCCTTCATGCCGGTGAGGGCGGCGGCGCCATGCGCGGGGACCTCTTCCTGGACGATGTCGCCAGCAGTGGAGAAGTGCATCTGCCGCACTGTGCACAACGAAACCGCCGGTGGGATCTCCAGTTGGCAGGTATATATGATTCTCCGATCTGTTATTGCTTCGATCCGTAATTGCTTCGATCTTTTTTTTTTTTAAAAGAGTTTCCTCGCTTTTAAGAAAGCAATAAGCATCCCGCTGGGTTTACCAGCTTACAAAGTTTAGGATTCCGGCATTCAGCCACCCGGCTCAAACTGATAACTGAAGTAAAAGCAGAATAAAAATAAGAGCTAAACTTCAGCCTCCAAAACAAGACGCAAACAGCTCTGATTACAGTTCTATTACATCTAAAGAAATTAACATGCTTGGCTTGAACGACTTGAGCCACTCCAGAGCTTGATTTATCAGCTGTTGCATCCGCTCCCCTGTCTTTCTCCTTAAGTAGAATACGCCATCTCTGGATGAAAGAAATGATATTGAACACAATGTCAGTTGGCATTTTAGGAAAGCTTTTTCTATCGCCATCTTATTGCGACAAGTCCAAATCCCCCAAGCAATTGCCGCAAAGAAAACCATCAGCAAACGCGTGGTAAAGGCCCCTTGCCCGGAGCCAAACTAGGCCGAACTCCGAGAGATTCCTAGGTGTATAATCTAAAGCTCCAGACCTCTCTCACCATCCCCCAAATGAATTTCGCCAGGTAGCAATCAAATAGAATGTGTTCTACCGTTTCTAGGCAACCACAGAGGCAGCATTTCTCATCACCCCGCCAACCCCTGTTCTTCGTGCTAGCCCCCACCTACAATTTATTGTTAAACACTTGCCATAGGAAAAACTTGATTTTCAATGGTATTCCTTTTCGATGAACAATTGCTTCGATCTGTAATCGCGTTTTGCAGAAGAAGCCAGAAATGGGCTCCATGTTCCATGGAGCAGCAGTTAATGGATCCAACGAAGAAGATGACCACCTCAGCGCTGTTGGGAGCAATGTCAGGAGGAGGAGCGCATGCAGATCCAGCCCGAGCGAGAAGTCAAGGAGCCCAGAAGAAGTTATGTCCATGGACAAGAGCTTGAGCGAACTTCTGGATGAGATGCAGAACAGATGGGACGCTAGGCAGAAAGCACTCCAGGATAAGTTCAATGAACTGGACAGGCAGGTTGAGCAAGTGCAGAATATGGCTAGAGAGTGTGGTGCAAATGAGCGCACCCCTGATCTGTGGCTTGGTGTGCTGGAGATCGTCCATTCCGGACGTGCGACCAAGTTCTTCATGGGGTCCGACCCGATGGAAGGATGGACATGATTAAGCTCTATGCCAGGATCCATGAGTGCCAGAATCTTGGTGGATCGCAGCCAAGTGACGTCCAAAGCAACCTGAAGGTATGCTTCTTTTTCAAACATCGAAGTTCCTTCCTGGTATAGCTGGGAATTGTGCATTAGCTACTGATTAGCTTACCTACAATTTTCCTGTATCATGCACAAAGTTTTCATAGAGCATGCCTGCCTTAACAATTTGCATTGTTCATCTTTACAACCAATGCCCAGAGACTGCACACTATAATATATCTGTAATATTAAGCAGCTTGTGTGCTATAGAAATTGTTCATCTCAAACACAAGGTATGATACTGTTTTGGGTCTAAACAAACACAAACATAGAAGACATTTGAACATGCGGAATCAACACAATTCAACATACACGCAGGTTGTGATTTAGTCATATAGGCATCAATTGTTACCAAACGACACATGCTGGCTGTCGCTTAACTTAACCCAACCTAGCAGATCTATCTGACCAAATTGGAAAGGTTAACCCTACAAAATTACTAATCCAATCTAGCACCTCAAAGCACTGCAACCATACCAAATTACCCTAATTTAATCTAACCTTCTTGGCCGAGCAGGACGCTGCTGCTTTGTCCCTATTGCCATAAGTCATAGCCGCCGCCTTCTTTGCAGGTGGACACCGAACCCATGCCTCGCTTCCAGTTCATCTCATTGAACATCGGCTTTCATGTCATCCTCGAGTGGCCAGCCCTCGAACTGTCTGTGATGTTTGTTATTAGAAGTATTTTTGTATGTCTCGTGGTTTGAATATCTTTAATGTAGCAGGGTTGTTTAACTTTTCAGTGAAGTATAGAGTTGAGAAAGTATTGACTTTTTTTTTTGATTTGCGCGAGGGATGCGAACCTGCTAATGATTCTGATGAGGAGTGGGAGGAGGAGTTTTTCAACCTGTGCCAAGGTTATAGTAAGGCAGCTGGATTATTCAGCAACGGTATGTACGAGTATGCTAGGCATCTGGACAAGTACTGCAATAGGGCAGGTAGTTCATAACAGTTTTCTAATTGAAACACTCGACACTTACAGGTACTTCATCTAGGAAAGTACCACTTGGTGGACACCGGCTATCCGAACCGTCCCGGGCACCTTGCTTCTCAAAAGGGAAGGAAGTATCATCTTCAAGATGTTCAAAACGCATCGTAACCACATGAAAGAAAGGCGATATTCAACTATGCGCCTATCAATGCATTGCGTGACTCCAATGCGCTCGGCTGATGAATAGGTCTTGACAAATGTGTATGTTGAAATGCTTTATGTACTTGTTGAGCACATGTAGTTTTTTCGGACGTGTATGTTTGTGGGCATGCTTTATGTACTTGTTCAACACATGTAATATTTTTCGGACGTGTATGTTTGAGGTCATATTTTTTTTTTACTTGTTGAGGTCATGTAATAATCTTTCCGATGGTTCAAAGACATTTTTACCACCATTTGCAATGAATAATTTGTTATGTGAAACGGCTACAAGTATATGCGAAGGTGTACATTGATGCTGATAAAGCTGAACTCATCATTCGACGGCACGAAAATATGAAATGTGGAATTGTTGGTAGTAGAGGTCATACCAACTGTTCTTTTGGTTTGTTTGTAAGGAATTTGTGGATGATGACAATATGGAATTTGTTTGAAACTTCGAAATGAAATTGTGATCATGTTTTTGGAATGAATGGCAGCCCGAGAAGTTGTCACGCCCGCCTTCGGCCTCACCGTACACCAAAACTGTGTACTCCCGTCTTCGGCATCGCCAAACTGTGGACTCGATTTTGTCCACCGCACTTTTGGCGTCAAAATGAACCGGGAAGCGTTGGCGAGGCCACGGCGTGCGGTTTGGCTATGAACCAACGTCGAAAGGAAAACCTTAACAAATGATGAATACTCGACATTTGGGCCATGATGTTTGCTTACAAATCATGAATAGTGGACAAGTTGGCACCGGGCCGCTTATATTTTGGTCCAACCAGACCACGAGTTAGCCCAGCTATTTTTTTTCCTCTGGCCGCGTTTACCCAGACCCGAACGAAGTCGCTCACGCGGTTCCGGACAAAAGGAAAAATCTCGCGACTTCTTACTGTTCCCCACCGCCGCCCCCGAGTCTCCATCCCGCCGGCGCCCTCTCCATCTCGTCTCCCGCCGGCGCCGCGCGCTCTTCCCTCTCGACTCCACGCGCTGCTCCACCTTCGCCGCCATGTGCACCTAGCGCTGCCGTTCCCCTGCTGTTGCTGCTGTACTCCGGTGACAGGGCGGCGTGGGCGGCGCCTTTGCCAACCGGCGTCTTCGCGGTCAGGGAGAGGTCGGCCGGTGACCTTGGTTCCTTCCACCTCATCCATCAGCGACGTGACGAAGGTACGTGCCTGCCCCTTCCGCCTTGGGACCCAGAGCCCGCGTCGATTAGGGTTAGGGTTACAGGGCACTGACTTCGTCTTCCTCGCTTCATTTGTTCATGGCTAGGCGCTTGATGCGCAGCTCTCCACCTCCCTTGTCGCAATGGCTAGTGGTGATGGCACTTGTCCCCGTTGGTAAGCACTTTACTGCCTTGTATGTCTAGCTTTTCTGTAGTTGCTCATGTTTTTTTGATGTTTATGATGACGCCAGGCTCGATCCTCGGGCAAGTGCATTTAGGCTAGTTGTTAAGATTCATCAGTTTGTTCTCGAGACCGAATATTAGTAAAATTGTTAGATGTCAGTACCTAATTTACTTGTACTACATGTTCAACACTTGTTCCATACTGAATACTTAGGCAAGAATAAGAAAGCATATAAATTCTTTTGTGGTGCAATGAATGATTTAATAACTTTGGTGGTGCAATGGATGAGCTACTAAGTATTAACTGAAAGCATATAAATTCTTTTTGTTATTTCTTTAGCATATCTGCTTGTTAGCCTAGGACAATTATATTTTAATTCTCAGCACAAACTATCTATTTAGAGGACACAGCTGGACAAGTTAATATTGTTTTACCAAATAGCACCACTGTTTTTATGTCTAAGTTACTCATTTTGCTCGCCATTTCTAGGAATCTACGGTAAAGAACAAAGGCGCTGGTTATTGGTGTTAGCGGACAGATCCCTTTTCTGAATGGTAAGCTTTAGCTTTGTGATTGTTATATACATGACTAGTTTTGTATTGTTACATGGCGAGCTGTATCATGGTACTAAAATTTCTTTTATAGGTACGGCGGTGGAGAAGGCGTGCTTCATCATCTGCCAACAAAGACACTAATTACAATGCATTAGATGCGGGAGAGAGGGATGCTAATGCAGTGGACCAACATGCATCAGATGCGAGAGAGAGGGATGCTAATGCAAAGTGGACCAACATGCATCGATGTGGGAGAGAGGGATGCTAATGCAAAGGACCAACATGGACATGATACTGCGCGATGAGCAAGAGAGAGAGGCATCTCAACCTTTCCGGTCGCCGCCCGAGGAGGAGGAAAGTCGCAAAATGGCCAAGCGACCAGATACATGTGAAGGAGCTCACGGAGGATGGGATGCCCACTGAAGAGGCGGCCCTGAGAAGAATGAGGAAGCTTGCTGGTTTGATTGCTAGAGAAAGGTTGAAGTTGACTATGACTTCATTCGATCAGCTGGATGATAAAGAGAGGTACCGTATGTTTGATGATTATGTCCAGCCTAAATTGAAGTTTGATGACCATTTGAGGGATACAGCATGCTACATGATGATGAGGATGATAAACCATGCTTGGAGAACCTACAAAAGCGAGCTAGTACGCAAGTTTGTCTGCACAGGGTTGGATGCCAGGGTGAAGCACCCATACATTCCGCCTCAAGATTGGGAAGATTTTGTGAAACTACAGCAGACTGATGAAGCAAAGCGAAAAAGGGCGAGATTTCAGAAGCTTCGGGAGAGGAATAAGCACAACCACTGCCTGGGGACAGCAGGGTACGCTGGAGCATTCAAAAAGTGGGCAAAAGAGGATAGGTATTTAGCCTCCAAAGGCATCAGTAATCCTTGGCACAAATATCCTCTAGGTCGCTCTAGGAGTTTTTTGCGTGGACGGAGCAAGTTGGCTGTGTCTGAATCTTCTGCTGAGATTCAGTGGGGGTCAAAATCAAGTGAAAGGGTCGCTCAGCAAGTTGTAGAGAAACAAGCAGAAATTGAGTCTTCAGGGTGCACAGACATGGTCAGGGATAAAGATGTGCTCACACAGGTCTTGGGCCCAGAACAGACAGGACGCATTCGTGGTTTTTCTAGTTATAGTGGTTGGAAGTATTGGCCGGATTGCTCCAGCATGTATAGAAAGAGGAAGCATTCAAATGTGGATGTGGAAGCCTTGAAAGCTGAGCTTCGCGAGGAGGTCCGTGGGGAGGTCATGGGAGATGTAATTACTTATCTACGTGAGAATGGAATTAATTTGGCACTGCCCTCCAACACCCTTCCCTCTGTAGGTGGGAAGAGCAGTTGTGCCTCAACCTCCGATGGAGACTGCAACAATGTATGTTTGGATGGACCCGGTGGAAATTTATATCCAAATCCTTTGGACCATGTTGCAGCGGCAGAGTGCACACTTGTAAGCAACCTTGGAAGTAATGAGGTGGAGGTAGCAAAGGGAACCGCATATCCACTACAAAAGGAGTTAAATTCAGTTCCCGGGATGGATTTATTGTTGTATGTGTTGAGTTTGTATTTCCAGAACACGAGAGGTTTGTCCTGAATCCGCCCCCGTCCCCTGATATAACAACTCTTGAAGATGCTATGTACAAGAGGGTCCAGTGGAGGAAGGATTGCATTGTGATATCACCGAAAGATCGTTTTAAAAGCTCATTAGGAGGGCCATGGCTTCGTGGGTCAGCCGGAAATTGTGCTTCCAAGGAGCATGCAGAAGGCCAAAATCAAACTAGTAAGTCCACAAGTGGTCCAACTGGATCTTCCACAGCCTTTAGAGCACCCATGAGTAACACTAAACAGGGCCAGCAAGTGCAGCAGGGTGCTTCCAAGGAGCATGCAGAGGACCAAAATCAAACTAATAAGTCCACACGTGGTCCAGCTGCCTGTAGAGCACCCAAGAGTAACACAAAACAGTGCCAGCAGGTGGGTGTCAATCAGCAACAGCAGGGGCACATGACCAAAGCGTCTATGAGTTGTCCTGAGTCTTCCTTATGGATACGGCCCAACTCCAATTTCAATTTCAGACAACCAATGGTATCAGAAGAACTTGTGAACGCAGAAGCTCAGCCCAACTCCAAGTTCAATTTTGGACAGCCAATGCTATCAGAAGAAGAACTTGTGAAAGCAGGACCTGGGTGTGCAGAACTTCATGCCCTTTACATGAATGCATGTGCAGAGAACAGAAACACCGGGATAGTAGGCGGGGATCGAGCGGGATTTTTCTGGGGTGAGAACGAATCGAGCCTCTTACCGTGCGATTTGAGGACTTGTTTAACTTCTTCAAACTTGATGCAAAGTGGGTGTAGGAATTCTTCGCGTGATAACACTTGTATGTTGCAATTTCTTCTTTTTAGACTTGTTCATATTTAGCTAGGGATGCTTTTCATATATTTGCATTGCTTGCTAAATTGCTTTTCTATGCTTCTTTATTCCTAGGTACCTCATTGTAATAGCTAGGCAGAATTCTGTGCCAGTTGGACTTCTTGATCCAGATGCATTGTCAATATCAGCCCTGAGACGTGATAGAGCTTACAGCGTGGCATATCTGGAAAGATGCCTAATGAAATATGGCAAGGCAAAATATGTGATGTTTGCATATTACTCTAGTCGGCACTGGATTTCTGTCATCATCGTTCCTAGCTGGGACAAAGTGTTGTACATCGACTCCAATAGAGGCATGAAGACAGATTTGAGTCGGTTGATATCTGTGATAGATGAGTGAGTATTTTCTAACCTACTATTGCCCCTTTCTTAAATTTGTTACTGGAGTCCCAACAAATGTTGTAACAACTCTTGTATTTGTAGGGCATATAGCAATTTCCAGGCCAAGGTGAAGAAAGGGCGTACAAAATTCAAGTTGCAAGCATGCCACCAAAGTTCCGGTTAGTAGTGCTTCACTTCTAGTTTTAATTGGTTTTGTATTTATATTGTTAACCATGTTTGATGATATGGTTGCGAGTGCAAGCAGCAAGATCTGAACAATAGATTTGGGTCTGGGTTCTTTGCAGCCCACAACTTGATGTGTATGTTGGTACAGACAGGTGTAGAGGATTCTAAGGTATGACAGATATAATTACTTACTAGTTGTTGTTCGTAGTTGAATGTGATACTAGTCCAATGCTGAAAACCCCAAGTTTCAGCATCCTGTCTTGTGGCCGGGTCCTGTGCTGGATCTGGAAGGTAGATTCTTATAGAGCAAAATGCACCACTAGTCCACTACCTTTTTTCTCTGTGTCATCTAGGTCCATCACCTTCTAAAGTGCACCACTAATATCAAGTTGAGGAGATTCAGATATTAGATTCCTTGAATTTATTAGCTTTGTTGCAATCTGTGGTAAATAACCGAGAGGATCATTCCAAAATCTGAAGGCGGTATGGTTCCAATGCTGAATTTGTCGCAATAACAGCCTTTTGCACTGATATATAACTGAACAACATTCAGGTTGTTGGTCTGAGCAACATTCAGGTTGTTGCACTGATATATGAAGACCATAACAGGCCATCACGTTTTCATCTAGAGCATACATCTAGGTTCCAAAAGAGCATATGGACACTTTGTCCTAATCAAAAGTTAGAACACAGTATCATAGGTTTCGGAGGCACTGTGCAATAGCCAAAAGAACATCAACGCTGCATCACTAAATTTGAGTTGTCTTCTTCCCTGCTGCTCCCTTATTATCTGCTGGACTTTTCTCCCCTGCTGGTCCTTTCTTGCCTTCTGGTGTTGCTTTCACCTTTGAATTGCATGTTGAAGTTGTTGTACAGATCCCTCAGACAAAATCGTATAGGATCTGTCCACCATACTTTGTCCTAATCAAAAGTTAGAACACAGTATTATAGTTAAATCATGATTCCTTTTAAACGCACACTGTATCTTATACAAAAACCTTCAAAAGTTATGTTTATATAGTTAGTGCATCAGTTTGATCAAACATAACATTTATTCCAAATAAAAAGTCAGCCACTACCTATGTGCAACTAAAAGTGATACACTGTGCCAATAAATGATCTTAACCAAAGTATTTTCATAAAAGATGAGTACCACTAATTAACTGATCAGCAACTAAAATAGTGTGTTAGAAAACCAAAATTACGCAAGAAAAAACATCTGTTAGTGGGTACCTTTTGCTTGTCGGTCATGAAAGTCCATGGATAAGAGTTCTGGATGCCAAGGTCATCCTTTAGACATTGCAAAAACCATTTCCACGAAGCCAAACACTCCACCTCAACTATATATACCAATGGCAACTGGGTATATGCAATCATTCGGGTTGATACCTACTGCAGCTAGGATCTGTCCAACCTATTTTGTCTTGAAATGGCAACCGTCTAGGCATATCAGAGGCCTACAAGCTTCTAGAAATCCTCTTTTGCAAGCATCTAAGGACATATATAGAGTGTTGAACTTTCATTTAGGGTCAGCAAGAAGGTAGAACCTTGGGTTACTCTTCCTTAGTTCTTGTCCACAATCCCAAAGCAAACTTTATTGTTCAGCTTCATCCCATAGTTCTTCATGGCTAGTCTCTTTGCTCTAGCTATCTAGCTTTGATCTACAATGTGTTAGGTTCCACTCTTTCTGAACACTCCTGCTGGTTAGTGTCATTTTCTGAACAGCTCAATGACTGTACTTTGTCGCCAACCGTTTGCTTGTGCACCTCTTGAGCTCCCAATTTTTCCTGACAAGAATGTGTCCCATTGTATATATCTTGATCACCGGCCATTCCATTCGCTCTAGGGTCGTTTGATGCATACAAGTTCCCATGAACAACACCGCAGATGGCATGGTACTCTTCCTCTCATTCCTTACGAGATGCACATCTACTCTCCCTCAAACTGTATTCTGTGACTGCCTTTCTAAGTAGCTCCACTGACTCAAACAACGTTCTAACCTTGAAGATAGGATTCTGCAAATCTTTTGATACGACTCCTAGACATCCTTACTTTGCCTCTGTTTCCAGTAGTTACATCTTCCCTTTGAGTACTCCTATATCTTTCACCTGAATAGGTGGTCATCATCAGCTTTATCCACAAAGTCACTATCTTCTTGACTCGTATTCCTCGAAAATAAACTGGTGCACTACCACTTGGTCCAGGGCCATCTTGTAGAATTTGGGTGTGGGGGAGAACGAGACGGAGACAAACAGGCCGGTGGGAAATAGAAAATGTAGCACCCAATCGGTAGACAAAGTGTGGTCAATCAAATGGGGTCGGCGGGCATGCTGGACAGGCACGTCCGATGGCTGGATGCTTGTAGGCAGATTTGGACCTCCGCTGCAGCCCAAATAAAGATGATGGACGTAAAGGTGCACTTCAGAATGTGAAGACACAGAAAAAAAAAAAGGTAGTGGACTCGTGGTGCATATTGCTCATTCTTCTTAAACATATGTACTAGATGGCACCCTGAACATTAATTAAACAATTTTGTAGTAGTATATAGTTAGTAGTTAATTAGCCATGTACATGAATAAGACGTGTACTAGTAGTTTAACAAGTTACTAATAATTAATTTTATCGTATATATCCTGCTTGTGGGATTGATGCATGTATATATCTTTATAAGCTTATTCTGTCATGTATCTTTGGCTAATGCTGTGTTACACAGGACCTTAACTTGTCAACCACGGAAGTCCGCGCGCAAGAGATTAGAACACAGATTGCCGATTTCATTCTGGAGTGGATTGTGCAGCCTAATGGCCAGTTCCATTCTCCTCTGGCTGCTAATGAACAATATGATGATGAATAATCGTGGAGCCACTGGAAGCATGCTATAGTGCCCTGTGCTGCCTGAGACCCGCCATGCATGCATTGGAATTGTATGTTGTGAGTTATTTCTGGAGCTAAATAAACGTTTGAAACTTGAACATGAATTGATCTGTGTTGTGTTAAATAGGTCGACCAGTTTGTGGATTTTATGTGTCAAATCAGTGTGGACTAAATTTGTGTTTATGGAGCAACTTTGAGTAATTAAATTTATCCTGTGATGTATTTGTGTATAATGAGATGTTGATCCACTAATGCTGAGAGAGTAATCTGTAATTCCTCGTTACTACAGACGCTTGAGATATTAGCGTCAGTAGGTAAATTATTACCACCGACGCGTGTTCCCGGAACGCGTCGCTACAAGAACTTTAATACAGACGTGTGTTGTACTTTTCACAGGCGCTCATAGATACAAGCGCGTCGGTGTTAGCTGCTTGTTACGACGGGTATCGTGGATCACAGACGTTTGTTTTGCCACACGCGTCTGTAATAGGTATATATTACAGACACGCTCATATGCGTCTGTAATTGATCATTATCACAGACGTCTTACAACAGACGCGCTGGAGCGTGTCTGTGATTACACTTAATGCGTGTCTGTAATCCCAAACTTTTACATAGTGTCATTCTACATGATATGATGATCTGGAAACAATGCAATAAAACTCTCCGATGAGACTGGCTATGTCTCCAACGGCATGAGCTAGCACTAGCTCTAATAAACTAATAATACGAAGAAGAGGGTGTGAGATCATGTAACGAAAAATTGGCCGAATGTTAAATTTGTAATTGCAAAGTGACTAATATAATGACATAATATAATTCGCTGATAAAATATATTCTAGTTGAGCGTACGATTTCCTTCAAATGTAGTCATGGTACAGTTTAATATATATCCTCGTATGAGTGCTGTGATGTGGACTAGTTGAGTCATTCATGGACTTGTGCTCGTACAAGATTTCGTATTTATCTATGTGCAGGTGTTGCTTGAGGCGAAATGTAGTCGATGCATTTTGGAACTAGGGGTCGAGTAGAGGTTTCGGGACTAAGTTATGGAAGGAACTGAGGTCTTATTGGTCAAGGATCTCATGCAGGACGTTGTGGCTAGAGAATACTGCATAGTATGAGATTTATCAATGGGTTTATTTGTGACTCGGTATTTGTGAATATTGTCTACGACACCAGTTGTCAGATGGACAAGTGCTGCATGGATGATGGAAATTAGCACGGTGTTCCATGCATGACAACAGTGCTGTGCATAGACTGGCAATGGCGTGTTTGTGGCCGGTTCATGCACATGGCGTCGAGCATGAACTGTCATGAGGTGTGCCGCGTTTCTTATGGACCAAAAAGACAGTTCGTGCATGGATGCATGAGGATCAAGCACGAAAAATGCTGGAGGTCTTCTCCCATGGCCTTGGGATGGACATGCTTGCAGTGTTGCATGCAAGTTCATGAGTACGTGGTGGCATGTGCAGGGTTTTTTTTACCGGCCGGTTACCGGCCGGTTTGCCCGGTTACCGGACTTACCGGTCCGGCCCGGTTACAAAATCGGCCGGTAACCGGCCCCTAACCGACACAGGCTTAAGCGAAAAAACCGGTCTTACCGGTAACCTGGGCGGTTTTACCGGTAAACCGGTCCGGTTTTTTCTACAAAACCAACCGGGCGGTTCGTGGGAAAAAAACCCTGGGCATGTGTGCTTGGGGCTGTGCTTTGACAGTGTGTGGTGGCAAATAAGACCAAAGAAAGCGCCATGGTCGACCTGGTCGAAGAGCAGAAAACAAAGTGCAAGTGTGCATGTTGCCAAAAAAAAGTGCAATTGTGCATGTGGGTTTGCTCTTGGATTTTTGATCTATGCATGAATGGGGAGAAAGGAGAGGAGCATCTTTGTGCTGGCTTCTAGCGCAAATGAGAGTAGCATCAAGGGAGATGCAGCCGAAGCATACATACGAGGAAGGAGAGGAGCATGTGTTTTGAAGTATGGTGCTTGCCACCCCCACCCACCCCTCGCGCACACACGCACACACACACCCTTTTTTTTTGCACATGGCTTAGGCAGACAGGAGGTCTGCTGCTGATATAAAGGACACAGAAGACAGACCAGGCCAAAGCATAAACTGAGGCTCGAGGCATGCATGAGTAGATCGAAGTGAGGCAGACAGTTCAGCGGAGATACAGAATTCAGAGAGGCGACGAGAAGAAGACAAGACAAAAGTGAAGGATGGCACCTAATGCATCTATTTAAATTCTCGTAACGGAAGAGCAATGCGAATGAGGCGCACCTAACCAATTAATTAATGACCGGACCCGGAGTTTGCAGCTCAGGTCTTCATAAAGTGAAGGATGGCACCTACATCAATGAATCTTTTAATTTTTTGTAACGAAAGAGCAATGCATCTTCCACTGCTTGGAAACCAAATGAGTTACAGCCAACTGCCAACCGATGCTAGTAGCCTCAAACTTTTGGTCGCATGTTAGAGCAAGGTTAATATGAACACTCAGGCCAGTCTCAGTGGAGGTTTCACGGGAATATCATGCACATTAAATAGACTGCCATGTCAGCATTTGCATGAAATTGAGAGAAGAGAGAAGGAATTCGTTTCACCATGGTGAAACTATATAGTAGTGTTTCCAAAACATTGGAAAGTGTGTGAAACCCCCATTGAGAGTGTTATTTCATTTCATTCGCATGCATGGAGAAAGGACATTGGTAGAAGAAAAGAGAGAGAGACAACGGTGGACCCATAGAAGCTTTAAATAGTATGTGAAATGGTGCAATGAAACTATGCATTGAGGGAGAGAGTTGTTTCGTATCAAAATTTCAAAGCTTTAAATAGTATGTGAAACTGTGCAATGAAACTAGCCATAGCCATTGAGACTGGCCTCATAATACAGATTCTATTCGTCTAATTCTATTTATTACTCTCTTATTTATGGTACTTTGCTGATGTGATAGTGTATATTTATTGAAGAGAGGAGGGGGGAAACCAAAACTCCAAATCTTATTTAGATTCTAAGTCTATGATATCTTCGAGATAATAAATAGCTTAGACTCTATGGTAGAGTCTGCATTATGTGTGCGCCAATAGAGCCTACTACGCCATAAAGATGTCTTCAACAGTATAATACAACACCTAGCTCATACATGTCATATCATTGCCATTTCATTACATGAACCTCAATATAAATGATATTTTTTTCTACATCTTCTTTCATCTCTCTTAGTCTTTATGCGCAGACCCATAAACTATCTCGTAATCTGTGAGATAAGGGATAGTCTCTTCTTTTTTTCATCTTCTATCTTCTACAAAGGAAAAAGGCTGGCATAGATTGCAACGAGCTAGCTGAAATGGCATTGTTAGAAGCGCTCTAAGTCAAGTTATAAGAGCTAACCTATATGATAGTTAGTCTTTTTATTTGTCTATAAACTTCTTTATTATTACTTGTTTTCATTACTACTCAACATACTCCCTACATCCCTAAATATCTATTGTTTGCGCTTTTCAGAAAAAACATTGATTAAATATAATATATTAAGAAATGTAAAATTTTATCCTAAATAACTAGTATCATTGGAAAGATATCTGAATCTAGGCTTTTAATAAATTTGTTATTATACGTATTTTTCTAAAAATTAATTCAAACTTATGGCACACACATCAACGATAATGGTTATTTAGGGACGGAGGGAGTACATCTCTATTGGGACCTACTACTGTCGATACTTTCGTGCCTAACTTGTTACTTGCATAGAAGGCAAGCTATCATCTTTTCTCTCCTTTACATCAGCAAAATGTTGATTAACTTGGCTATAAGCCCGCTACGATACTTGCTCTTCATAGGATATGAGTCAAATTATAAGGGCATGTTTAATAGAGTCAAATGTTTGGCAATAGGTCAAGTAAAGAGTCTGGCCACACAATAGTTGTCTCCTATATATCTTATAAAAGTTTTTTTTATTATTGTATTGTATGTCTTGCTTTCTCTTTCTTACTCTCTTGACATACATTTTTATTTAGGTTCACAGATGTCTATGCTTTTATATCCAGCATAGTGCTAGAATAAGAGCCAACCTCTCTGCTCCATATGTCAGCAAAAATGCTCAATAACTTAGCTATAAACTTATTAGTGTACCTACTCTAAGAACTAAGTTGTACAATACATTAAATTATTATTATGAGCACTATTTTCCTATTCTCTTTCGCATTCTTCGTCCTCACATATAATTCTATTTAGGCATGCTATTGCATAGGCTGTCGTGCCAGCTTGTTAATTCAATGAGAGCCAACCTCTTTTCTCACTTCTTACTTCCCTCTTCCAAATTAGCCAAAAACAAATTTGATTAGTTTCGCTAGAATCCAATTGTTATACTTACTGTATACTTTTAGGTGTACAGCTAGACATGTCTCGATATGCTACGTAGTAGTCCTGTTATAAATAGGACGCAGGATGCCCGTCTCACTCTTGAGTCAAGAAACTTGAGGCTAGCTAGCATCAAGGTCGAGCATTTTTTTTTTTTTTTGAGGGAAAGGTCGAGCAATTAGTGAGGGATTCTTGGTCACGATGGGCCTGTGTGGTCTGGTTGATGTGTTGAGGAGTTGGCTGTGTGGCCCAGGTGTGGGCAGCGACAGCGATGCCAATATGGTGTCACCGCAGCCGCTGCCACAGGAGCCGCAGGCACCGCAGCCGCCGACGTCACGGCAACGGCTCCCAGATCCTGTGCTGGGCGACCGCATCACGGTGCTGAGCATCGATGGAGGTGTGGGCAGCGACAGCGATGCCAATATGGTGTCGCCGCAGCCGCAGGCACCGCAGCCGCCGACGTCACGGCCACGGCTCCCAGATCCTGTGCTGGGCGACCGCATCACGGTGCTGAGCATCGATGGTGGCGGGATCCGCGGGCTGATCCCGTCGGTCATTCTCGACGCCCTAGAGAAGCACCTCAAAGTGAAGAGAACCACAACATATCTTTGTGATTTGAGAATTACTAACACCTTTATGTAGAGAAAGACTGGGCTTCCAAATATTGGGTTCTAACTTCTAACTCAATGTCTGTTTTACTAATTAGGAGGAGGAGTGGAAGGCGAACCCGGATGGCGACTGGAAAGATGCCCGTGTTTGACCTAGGATCAACTAGCAGTGGCCTCTAGATGGGTACAACTTCGGGAATCATAGGGAGTGGCAGAGAGAAGTAGAGAGAGAGTGGTAAAGGTCATCACCAGAGGCCTTGACGGGTGCAGAGGAGGACGACCCGGCGGCGGAGCTGCTTCCCTCGGCCATCGCGTCAAGGCAGAGGGAGGCGTCGGTCGGTGAAGAAGAAGATCGGCGCAGTGCAGTGGCGGCGGCGCGGAGGAGCTTCCCGTCACTGGCTGCGCCCCTAGGGATCGGATTAGGGTTGTCGGTGGGTGTGGCGGCTCACGGTGAACCTCGTACTGAGAGCCGCCGGCGCCCACCTCTTTATATAGCGCAGGGTGACAGGGGCCCTCCAGCCAATAGATGGGCTGGGCGCCCCCGATCAGGGCGCGAGGTTCACAAGGGGCCCGAGTTGGGCCGTTGGGCCCAACTCGGGATTGAGATCATCCTAACATTCTCCCCCTTGATCTCATCTTTAACTTTTATCTTTAACTTTACTCTTTCATTTTAACCTTTTCATTTTACTTATTCCATCTCGCATTTGTGCATAGAACATGTTTCATCGTCACGGTCTATTGCCGTTGGATTTCACACTACAATACACATCTCTGGTTTGAAATAAATAAATACTTTATCTTTGGGCCCTTATTATTATCCAGGAATCATCGGCTTCGCCTTAAACCCATGCCGGCTACGTGTTCAACGAACACTTTGGGTGGTAAGCCTTTTGTAAGCGGATCCGCGAGCATCTTTTCAGTGCTTATGTGCTCAAGATTTATAACACGATCCTGGATTTTCTCTTTCACAACATAGTACTTTATGTCAATGTGTTTGGCAGCACCACTTGACCTATTGTCGTGAGCATACTCTATAGCTGGATTATTATCACAGTATAGAGTCATTGGTCCATTGATGTCATCGACCACTTTTAAACCGGGTATGAATTTCTTTAGCCAATTCACCTGCCCTGATGCCTCATAACATGCTACAAACTCGGCATACATAGTAGAGTTTGTAGTAACTGTTTGTTTTGAGCTTTTCCATGATATAGCTCCTTTTGCGAGAGTGAACACATATCCAGATGTGGACTTTCTGTCATCTCCCGCATAATCAGAATCTGAGTATCCTAAGATTTTTAGCGAGTCGATCTTAAATACGTTAGCATCGGGTCTTTTGTTCCTTGTAAATATCGCAAAACTTTCTTTACCAATTTTCGTGTTCAACACCTGGATTACTTTGGAATCTGCCAAGCAGCCCGGTTACATAAGCCAAGTCAGGGCGTGTGCATACTTGAGCATACTGTAAATGTCCAACTGCAGAAGCATATGGCACACTTTTTATTTGGTTGAGCTCATACTCATTCTTGGGACACTGAAAATCCCCATACTTATCGCCCTTGACTATAGGTGCAGGTGATGGACTACATTTATGCATCTGGAATTTCTCCAAGACCCTTTCAATGTATGCCTTTTGAGACAGTCCTAATACCCCCTTTCTTCTATCACGGTGAATTTCTATGCCCAAAACATAGGAAGCTTCACCAAGATCTTTCATCTCAAACTTTGAGGACAAAAATCTTTTTGTTTCCTGTAGTAGACTCATATCGTTACTTGCAAGTAAAATATCGTCTACGTACAGGACTAGGAAAATGTATTTCCCATTCTTAAACTTTGTATAAACACAATTGTCCTCGACATTTGCTTTAAACCCAAAATTCTTTACGGTTTATCAAACTTCAAGTTCCACTTTGCCTTGAAGCTTGCTTTAACCCATAAATCGATTTCTTTAGGCGACATCCCATCTTTTCTTTGCCTTCCACGACAAAACCTTTCGGTTGTGCCATGTATACATTTTCCTCCAAATCCCCATTTAGGAATGCCGTCTTCACATCCATCGATGCAACTCTAAATCATAATGTGCCACCAATGCCATTATTATTCTCGAGAGAATCTTTACATGAGACTTGGAGAAAAGGTCTCGGTGTAATCAATTCCCTCCCTTTGTGTGAAACCTTTAGCCACAAGTCGCGCTTTAAATCTCTCTATGTTCCCTTGGGAGTCATATTTTATTTTGTAGACCCATTTACAGCCTCTCTTCGTTTTGGCTCCTTTGGGAATTTTTTCCAAGTCCCAAACATCATTGGCACTCATTGATCTCATTTCATCTTCCATGGCTTCAAACCACTTGGATGAATGATCGCTTCTCATGGCTTGTTCAAATGAGGTGGGATCACCCTCCATTTGATACTCTTCGGTGATATTATTTAACTCATATATATCACCGGAGATAGCCGGCCTTCTTTCTCTTTGAGACCTTCTAGGGGCCTCTACATTTGGCACATCTACTATTGGAGGCCGAGATTGCTCCCCCTCATTTGTGGCAATATTTTCAATGGGTTCCTGCCGAACAAAGTTCCTCATTCTCCTCTCGTTGTTACCACGGGAGGAACAACAACAGGTTCTTGCTCCACGTTGTCTTGCACTATTGGTGCAGGAACAATAGGTAGCTCGAAAAATGGCTCCCGAATCACGGATTGGGTGCACACACCCGCTTCTCTTCAAGATCAATTTTCCGAGTAGCCATACTCCCCCTCATCATTTCATCCTCTAGAAAAATAGCGTGTCTCGTTTCCACAAACTTTGTGAGTCTATCGGGACAAAGTAGAAACGATAACCTTTTGACCTTTCGGGATAGCCAATGAAATGGCAACTCACATTTTGGGATCAAGTTTCCCAATATTTGGGTTAAAGACTTTAGCCTCGGCGGGACACCCCCACACACGGAAGTGATCTAGTGAAGGTACCCTTCCCGTCCATAATTCATACGGTGTTTTGGGCACCGATTTACTTGGCACTCTATTGAGAATATGAATGGAGGTTTTTAATGCCTCTATCCATAAACTCAATGGTAAATCGAGTAACTCATCATACGCGCACCATATCCATCGGGGTACGATTACGCCTTTCGGCTACTCCATTTTGCTTGAGGTTCACCCGGCATGGAATACTGGGCAACTATACCATTTTCCCGTAGAAACCTTGCGAAAGGTCCAGGGAACTTGACCATATGGGGTATGCCGACCATAGTACTCCCCCCACGGTCGGACCGGACTAGCTTAATCTTTAAACTATGCTGATTTTCTACTTCACCTTAAATATTTTAAATTTATCCAATGCTTCATCTCTTCCTTTAATTGGATAAATATAGCCAAACCGGGAGTAATCGTCGGAATGTAATGAACGAATCATAGCCATCCACACTCTTTACGGGAAAAGGACCACATATGTCGGTGTGAATGATCTCTAATATTCCCGTGCTTCGTTTGGCATTCTTTTTAATTTGCTTTACGTATTTTCCTTTTATGCAATCGATGCATTGCTCTAATTCAAATAACTCCAAAGGAGGAAGAATTTCATTCTTTACTAGTCTTTCTATTCTCCCCCTCGAAATATGGCCTAAACGACGGTGCCATAATTTCGCCGTTGCGTTTGTAGTTCGCTTTCTTTTTCTTTTCTCATTTGTAGACGAGGAAACGCTATCATTCACATTACATATGGAATTCACACTTTCACATAGTGATAACATATATAATTCGTCTTGTCGGAAGGCAAGACCAACACAAATATCATTAAACCAAATGACACATTTGCCATGTCCAAAATTACGGTAAAACCTGAATCATCCAACTTTATTACACTTATCAAATTGCGCTGCAGGTGTGGGAACATAAAAAACATCTCTCAAAGTAAGACTATAGCCATTAGGTAAATCTAATGCTACATCTCCAATTGCCTCTACCAGCACGTACGCCATTCGCAACGCTAATGGCCTCTTCTCTTTTTAGCGTAGTTCTCGTCGAAATGAATCCCCAAAGAATTTGCAACATGAATAGTTGCACCGAGTCAATAAACCATGTTGACTTTGAAAACTTTGCATACAGAGATTCATTTACAAATGAAATAACATTCTCACCCTTTTTCTTCATGAGCTCTCTTAACCAATCGGGCGGCCGGTCTTCTTGTGCCCCTCCTTACCACAGTGCCGACAAGTTGTCACCGCCCGTGGCTTGCCCCGTTGCTTTGGCTGTGGTTTCGTTGCATAGGACCTTTCTTTGCTTTGGGAGCCGGGATTGAAGGGCCTTTTGCCCTTCCCTTTGACCAGGTTCGCTTGGCCACCAGGTTGGTCATTGATCCCGAGCTCCTCATCAACACACCGAGCAATGAGCTTGTCTAAGTCCCATTTCTCGTGCCGCATGTTGTAGTTTATGACAAAATTCTCATACTCTCTAGGCAAGGAAGCTAAAACAAAATGGATAAGGAGCTGTGGTTGTATTTCCGGATCCATTCCTTTCAGCTTATTTGCCAAGTGACTCATTTTCGGGATATGGTCACGTATGCTACCTCCTTTGAACTTTTCATTTGTCAATTGCTTGAACAAATGGGTAGCATACACTTTGGAGGAACCAAGTGAACTGGTTCTTGATCCTCTCAAAGTAAGCAACAAAGAAGTGTCACACTTTTCAATTGACCTGTAAGAGCCGGGTCAATTGTATTCTCAATGACAAGACAAACATTTTTTGTTGTCACCGACCCATCGAGTATGCTTTATGTCATAAGCCATCTTTATGGGTCCAAAATCTTTCACCCTTTTGTCCCATGCTTCATCACTTTCACCGGTCTCCCGCACCGGTTCCACAGAATTGTGGGACACGGTTCAGTGAGCACCCAGTCAACCTCAGCTATAGTGAAAGTGAAGTCAATCTTCCTCTTCCACTCAAGGTAGTTGTCTCCCCTCAGTGGTGGAATCTCTCTCAGGGCAGACATCAGGGAGGAACTACCTGAAATTACAATTCATATGAGGTGAGAACATAATATAAAATTTACTTTGCAATAATTCTAAATCACCGTTGGGCAGAAATAGAATTAATGTAGGCAACAACTATTAATCAACATCATAATATTGCTATTAATCAACGTTGGTCGAATAATAGCAACATTATAATCACAAAAATTATCCATTTTCAAATATTAAACTCTCCCGTTGGTTCAAATTTAACAATGAAAACGATAATAACTTTAAATACGCAGCGGAAACTTTAACTTTGCATAATCATTTTTCCGAAACATGAAATAACTTTACTGCTCTCGGTGCAAAAAGTCGTTGGATCAAATTTTGCATGAGATTTGCATCAAAAAACAATTCAAATTGAGCAAAATATGCTCAAACTTGTTTCTGGAAAAAGAAAAAACTCGAACTTGCAGAAATACTATGCAGTTGGCCAATCTGGCCCAAAAGACCACCTCGGCCCAGCGGCCACGAGCGCGCGCGCGCTGCCTGCGGCCTGCGGCCCAGCGCCAGCGCGGCCCACTCCACAGGCGCTCGCCCACGCTGGCGGCCTGTAGCCCAGCCCAGCGCGGCCCAGCTAGCGCTCTCCACTTTTTTTTTTCTTGAGCTCTGAGAAAAAAGGAAAGGATTTTTCCTCGCAAATGGGCCGGCGCGACCCATTCGGCCTGCTGGCCAAAGCGGCCCGCGAGGAGCGCGCGCGCTCGCCCGCATGGGCCGAAAGGAGGCCCAGCCGCTCGTTCGATCGCGGCCGTCGAAACGAATCGGACGGTTGTCCGGCGATCTCGCCCGAACAAAAGCCGGCGGCCGGCGCCCCCCGAAACCCTAGCCCTCATTTCCTCCTCTCCGCCCCGCAGCTCTCCCTTTCTCCTCCTTCCTCAGCGCCGCAGCGCAGCCGAAGAGGGTCGCCGGCGGCTGGCCGGAAAGCGCGGGCGGCGCCGCCGCAGAGCGCGGTCTCCGGCACCCTCACGGCGCGCGTCCCTTCTTTTCTCCTCCCTGCTTTCTCTCAGCACCGCACAAGAGCAGCGGTCGCCCATGGCCGGAGGAAGAAGATGACGGCGCCGCCGCGGGCCCCCTCGCCGGCGTGCGCGCTCGCCCATGGCGGAGCGCGCCGCCGTCGAGCGGCCTTGAGGTGGTGCCCTGAGCCCGCGGTCGAGCCCGACCACGCGACGGCGAGGTCATGCCGACCGGCGGCTCCTGTCCCGCGCGACGGCGCGGCTCACCGAGCCCGCGCGACGGCGGATGGATGGGGTGGAGAGCCGGATAAGTCCAGCATAGCTCCGACCTCTCTTTTCCCCTTAGGGTTAGGGTTTGGTTTCACTGTTCCGATTCGAAATCGGTCGCATTCTTTTCTTTTCCCTTCTTTTGATCTCTTAGGGTTAGGGTTCTACTTTTCTTTGCCCTGTCCTAGATCCGTCTAGGGTTAGGGTTAGGAGTTTCTGTCCGGATCAAATCCGTCATGCTTTTGTGATTTCTCACTAGTACCTCTAGATCCACACACTAGTTAGGCTGCTGATACCATTGTTTGACCTAGGATCAACTAGCAGTGGCCTCTAGATGGGTACAACTTCGGGAATCATAGGGAGTGGCAGAGAGAAGTAGAGAGAGAGTGGTAAAGGTCATCACCAGAGGCCTTGACGGGTGCAGAGGAGGACGACCCGGCGGCGGAGCTGCTTCCCTCGGCCATCGCGTCAAGGCAGAGGGGGGCGTCGGTCGGTGAAGAAGAAGATCGGCGCAGTGCGGTGCGGGCGGCGGCGGAGGAGCTTCCCGTCACTGGGCTGCGCCCCTAGGGATCGGATTAGGGTTGTCGGTGGGTGTGGCGGCTCACGGTGAACCTCGTGCGAGAGCGCCGGCGCCCACCTCTTTATATAGCGCAGGGTGACAGGGGCCCTCCAGCCAATAGATGGGCTGGGCGCCCCCGATCAGGGCGCGAGGTTCACAAGGGGCCCGAGTTGGGCCGTTGGGCCCAACTCAGGATTGAGATCATCCTAACAGCCCGGATAGCGGACTACTTCGACGTCATCTCGGGGACAAGCACGGGCGGCCTCATCGCGGCCATGCTCACCACGCCGGACCCCGACGATACGATGGGGACGGGTCGCCCAAAAACCGCCGAGCAGATCAAGGAGTACTACCGCACAAAAGGGCCTAAAATCTTCTCTCCCAGGTTGTACTGTAAGCATGTACTCCAAATTCAATCGTCTCGTCCGACAAAGTCATCTCGTCTTCCTAATTCGGTCTCCGCCTGCCTGCTTCACACACTGCAGGGGCCTGAAAGGCTGGCTGTACTCCGTCAGAAGCATCCTCTGTTGGCCCAGATACGACTGCACGTTCCTGCACGAGGAGATCAGGCGCGTCACAGGGGACCGCGCCGTCGCCGACACCCTCACCAACGTCGTGATTCCGGCGTTCGACACCAGCTGGCTACATACAGAAATATTCTCCTCGTTCAATACGTCTGTATCGGCACAACTTTCGGACGTCTGCATCGGCACAACGGCAGCGCCAACTTACTTCCGGCCGCACAACTTCTTGCACGTCCAAGGCCGGAGCAGCCGCTATAATTTCCACCTCATTGACGGGGGCGTGGGCGCCAACAACCCCACCATGGTTGCCATATCGAGGATCGCCATGGAGGTACTCCTCAAAAAGAATAACAGCAGGTTCAAACAATGCGAAGGAAAAATGGACTACAAGAACATGATCGTCATCTCCATCGGGACCGGATCTACCGACAAGGAGGAGATGAAGTTGGACGAGGGGATCTACAAAGCCAAGGATTGCGCGAAGTGGGGCGCCATTGGCTGGATCTTCAACTGGGGCCGCACGCCCATCATCGACATGTTCATGGGCGCCAGCGACTTCTTGGTCGACCTGCAAGTCGATACGCTCTTAAAGAGTCAAGGATGCGACAACTACCTCCGCATCCAGGCTCTTGAGGTATGTATAATCACTAATCAGCCACTCGGTCGAAACAACACTAAGCTCAATTTAGTTTTCTGCTCCTCTCCATATATAACTAACTTTTCTAGTCCCAACAATATATGTTTTCTCGCGAACGGTACATGTACCCGTATTTCTCCAAACAATATACATAAGCTGTGCGTACATTGTATAGGTTGACGAGAAGTGCTACTTGATGGACTGTACGACTCTTGGCAACATGGACAATCTGGTCCAGATCGGCGAGGACCTGCTGAAGAGAGACGTCTACAGTTGTAGCCTTAACACAGGGTGGGTTTACGCGGCGGACCATACAAAAATTGGGACAACAAACGACCAAGAGCTCAAACACTACGCCCAAATTCTCAAGCGAGAACGCGACCGGCGCCTTTCGGTGGATATGTAGTATCCGCATATTCTATACGTATTACCCGATATTTAAACTTAGGATATCCTTTATTTCTACTTCCTACACTTATATGAATCAGGGGAATTTGGGATTTAAAATAAAGCTTGCCATTTTCGTGTTTGTCGTTGTGTTTTGTGCTTTAAGTGTTGAATTAAGAATGTACTGGTTGTTATTATTTATTTATTATTGGATTGTAACACAGATTATTTGTAAGCGTCGATGTCCTGTTAAGTGTAAATTGTACGTGTTGATGTCAATGTGTGAGTGTTAACGCAATATTTACAATGTAGACTCTATAGTCCAGGCCTATTTATTACCTCAAAGATATCATATACTCCCTGTGATGGTGAGCTCTACCTCCATAGTTTTGTCCATTAATTCTCCGGTCTGGAGTAGTGCTTGTTGAAGGTGATAGAGACGAGTCCGTAGCGTGGTGTCAGAACTTCTTGAAAAACACGTAGTAGTGTACTAGAGGCAGGGCTGGATGCCGCAGCTTGTTGTCCGAACCAAGGCGTGCGTGCGTGCCTCGCTCCACCTCATCACAAAGAGGACTGTGGACTGTTCCTCTGTCGCTTCTAATATGTTTCATCGTATATGAAGACGTTATGTTGTCGAACGCAGCTACATGTGATCCCGGCGGGTGGCCGGCCCAGTGATACGTGGTGATCTGCCTGCCGTCCGTTTGCTGCCTGCCGGATCCGGCGTCGCCGACGATCCGCGCGGGACCAGGCCAGGCATGAACGCCGGACGCCGCGCGGACCGGACCGGGCTGATTTGTGGCTGAAGGGGTGGTCATCGCACAACTTCTTTTTTTTCCTGTTTTTTTTTAAAAAAAAAAAAAAAACATCCTATTTTCCTCCCTTCACTATTTGGATCCCCATGTTTTATTAAAAACTAAGATTTTGTAGAAATATAAGTTTTCGCTAAAAAACCACCAAAACGATGTTTACATACCCTAGCTAATTATTTTCGGGTTATTTCTAAAGCAGGTCCCTCATAACCTAAAAAATTGAGGTTTACAATAAAAACAAGTTTGTATCGTTTTTCATAGAACCGGCTTAATTACAATATAACTTAATTGCCAGCTGTTAGAATTTATATAGATATTCTCCTAAAATCCATATGAAAAAGTTCTAATAAATCTCAAAGGCCCAATACATATATTCCCCAATGGGCTTTAATGTTTAAGCCCATAAGTAGAGGTGGGAGGTAGTGTATCAATTAGTACCATATTGATAGTTGATGTAGATTTAGCGGGTCTTCCTCTGCATATATACGTACTGATACTCCTGGGAATAGAAACAACAAAGACTACAATTGAGAGTTTCAATTGGAAAATCCTAACGTAGTAAAATAGAATTTTCCTCTTCTCACTACTGCGTTGTCGTCGGCAGTCTCTCCATCCCGATCGTCAGCATGCACTAGCGACCGAGAGAGCAGGTCTTCGGAACCCTCGTCTTTGCGATCCTGCACTGGGAGAAGGCGAATAAAGTTTTCGGGAAGCGCTCTTAGCACGACGGCTTCCAAATCTTCTACGTCGGCAGCACGTCATCTCATGGTCGCCAGGCTTGTTGGATCGTCTACGGGAGAAGCTTAGCTACAAGCTCATGCCATCACCGTCGGCAGCACGTCGTCTCGTCGTCGTCAGGCTTGTGGGATCGTCAACGGGAGACGCTCAGCGACAAGCTCACGTTGCAATCGCCGTATGCATCTTCACCACCAAGTACTTCTACAATCGGCAGGTATAAATCTAACTAGTGTACGAGTTGAGTTTACACTAGCTATCATGTTCATGCTATGCGATATCATAATCTGTCCTGCTAGTATATATGTAATATACTGATCTGTCATGTTAGTAATCTATACATGCTAAATCTAGTTTGTTGTTTTGTCATGATCTATATTCTGGTTTTAATCTGGAAATTAATCTGGAAATTGCCTAATTATTCAACAATTCAAAAACCTTATTATAGACTTTTTCCTGATTTAAGTATGGTTGTTTTCGCGATGTGCTTTGAGACTAGAAAAGTGTTCTAGTGCACATTTAAAGAGGTGGCGAGTTAAGGCCATGCTCGGCTAAAGGCTAAAGTGTTCTCGATTAGTGTTGGCTCATCTCGAGGGAAATATCTCGAAAAATGAGAGAAGATTCCATGAAGACCACACTGTTCTTAGAGGAAGAACAATGCTGAATAATAAACCTTCTAATGCCAAGATAGTAACTATCTCGTAAGAAGAAGCAAACCAAAGCGAGAGTTGCCTTGCTTCACTTGTGAAGAGCTTGGTCACTTTTATAGTGGGAAAATAAGAATGTCAACCTCCTGACTATTAGCAACGCTGATGAGGAGTATGGTAATGTTCCTACCGTGCTTTCATTGTTTCAGTCCCCAAGTTGGTGGGTTGATACAGGTGCTAATATTCACGTGTGTGCTGACATATCTTTGTTTTCTTCTTATCATGGGCTTCAAGGTTCCTTTGTTCTGATGGGGAATGGGTCACATGCTTCTGTTCATGGTGTTGGCACGGTAAATCTAAAGTTTACTTTAGGAAAAATTGTGCAACTAAAGAACGTGCAGCATGTTCCTGCTATTCGCAAGAACTTTGTTAGTGCCTCCCTTCTTTTGAGAGATGGGTTTAAGGTGGTACTAGAATCCAATAAAGTTGTAATATCTAAGCATGGACAATTTGTTGGTAAAGGCTATGATTGTGGAGGTTTATTTCGCTTATCTTTAGCAGATTTTTGTAACAAGTCAGTGAATCACATTTGTGGCACAATTAATGATAGTTCAAGTGTTTGGCATTCTCGCTTATGTCATGTGAACTTTGGTTTGATGTCATGATTGTCTAGCTTGAGCTTAATTCCATATTTCACTATTCCTAAAGGTTCTAAGTGCCATAGTTGTGTGTTGGCACAGGGCAGCAGAGGAGAGACACTTGGCACCTCTAGAACTCATACACATTCTAATCTTTGTGAGATGAATAGTGTATTGACAAAAGGTGGAAAGAGATATTTCATGACTTTAATTGATGATGCAACTAGATTTTGCTATGTTTACTTGTTGAAAACTAAAGACGAAGCGTTAGACTACTTTAAAATCTAAAAGGCTGAAGTTGAAAATCAACTAGAAAAGAAAATCAAACGTCTAAGGTCGATCGTGGTGGTGAATATTTTTCTACATCATTTGATGATTTTTTATGCGGAATATGGCATTATTCATGAGAGAACACCTCCCTATTTGCCCGAATCAAACGGGGTTGCCGAGAGGAAAAAACGCACGTTGACCGACTTGGTGAATGTCATGTTAGACACCTGCTGGTCTATCTAAGGCCTAGTGGAGGGAAGCTTTATTGACTGCGAGTCATGTCCTGAATAGAACTCCAAACAGAAATAAAGAGACAACTCCATATGAGCAATGGGTTGGAAGAAAACCATCACTCTCATACTTGCGCACATGGGGATGTTTGGCGAAAGTCAATGTTCCAATTTCTAAGAAGCGTAAGCTTGGACCGAAGACTCGTAGATTGTGTCTCTCTAGGATATGCTCATCAGAGCATTGCCTATAAACTTTTAGTAGTAAAATATGAAGTTTCGATATGCATGTTGATACAATCATTGAATCACGTGATGCTACATTTTTTGAGAACATATTTCCTATGAAAGATATGCGTAGCAATGCTTAACTTTCTACTAAGTTAGCTCCCGATTTTACTATACCTATCGAGCATCCTGTTGAGCCATTTGAACAACCACTTGAAGAAGTCCTTGAGGAGGATGACAATGAAGTTCCTGTAAGGAACAAGAGACGAAGGATTGCAAAATCCTTGGTGATGATTTCATTGTGTACCTTGTGGACGATACTCCTACCTCTATTACAGAGGCATATGCATCTCCTGATGCAGATGATTGGAAAGAAGTTGTTCGGAGTGAGATAGACTCGATTCTTTCTAATGGAGTGAGTTATCTGAGCTACCATTTGGGTGTAAACCTATTGGTTGCAAATGGGTGTTCAAGAAGAAGCTTAGGCCTGATGGTACTATTGATAAGTACAAGGCTCCGCTTGTGGCTAAGTGTTATACCCAGAAGGAAGATGAAGACTTCTTTGATACTTATTCACCTGTTGCTAGAATGACTACTATTCGAGTACTACTTTCTCTGGCTGCCACATATGGTCTTCTCGTTCATCAAATGGACGTGAAGACAGCTTTCCTTAATGGGGAGTTGGATAAGGAGATTTACATGGTTCAACTCGATAGATTTGTAATAAAAGGTGAAGAGCGAGAAGATGTCTAAGCTATTAAAATCTTTGTATGGTTTGAAGCAAGAACCTAAACATTGGCATGAGAAGTTCGACACCACTTTACCAAGTGCGGGCTTTGCGGCAATGATGCCGATAGATGTGTGTATTATCGACATGGTGGGGGCCAATATGTTATACTTTGCTTATATGTTGATGACATTCTGATTTTTGGAATGAACATTAATGTGATTAATGAAGTCAAGTCTTTCCTGTCCGAGAGTTTTGACATGAAAGAGGCTGATGTAATTCTAAAAATCAAGCTGATTAAGGAAGAGAGTGGGATTACTTTATTGTAATCTCACTATGTTGAGAAGCTTTTGAGCCATTTTGGCTTTATGGATTGTAAGCCTTCTCCAACACCTTATGATCCTAGTGTGATATTGAGAAAGAACAAGAGAATTGCTAGAGATCAACTGAGATACTCTCAGATAATTGGTTCACTCATGTATCTAGCTAGCGCAACCAGACCAGATATCTCTTTTGCTGTGAGCAAGTTGAGTAGTACATGTCCAACCCGGGTGATGATCATTGGCATGCACTTGAAAGGGTCTTGCGTTATCTGAAGGGTACAATGAGTTTTGGGATTCACTATTCTGGGCATCCTGCTGTGCTAGAGGGAAATAATGATGCGAACTAGATTTGTGATATTGATCAAATCTACGCCACTAGTGGGTATGTATTTACTCTTGGAGGTGGCGTAGTGTCATGGAGGTCTTGTAAACAGACTATATTGACTAAATCAACCATGGAAGCAAAACTTACTGCTTTGGACACAGCATCTGCAGAGGCAGAGTGGCTGCGTGAGCTCTTGTCTGACTTGCCGGTGTTTGAAAAACCAATACCGGCTATCCTTATGAATTGTGATAACCAAACAGTGATCATGAATAGTGCTAAGGATAATGCGAAATCAACAAGACACGTTAAAAGTCGTTTGAAAACTGTCAGGAAGTTGAGAAACTCCGGAGTAATAACTGTGGCTTATGTCCAAACAGATAAAAAATTGGCAGATCCCTTTACGAAAGGGCTATCATGGAATGTGATAGAAATTGCATCGAGGGAGATGGGTATGAGACCCATGTGAGTATACGGTAGTAGCAACCCAACCTTTTTGATCGGAGATCCCGTGACTAAGGATCTGGGAAGAACAAGCTATTGGTAAACTGAGTATAATTATAACCCTCTCTAAGTGAAGATGCAATACTCTCAAAAGCATTGAGGCATTGTATGGTAGGTTGGCAAATGCCTTAATATGTTTTATTGGCTTTAACAAGAGAAGATGTTGTCCAACAGAGCATTTTTGAAACAACATACCTATATGAGTTTAGACTGTTAAACGTCGCAGTCTATGAGACTTGGGTGGTCTCTAGTAAGCTCATGAGAGACCAGGGAGTACGACGTATATGTTCCACCCATGGAGAAGGCTACTGGCAGGCAGGTACTAGTTTGACTTTGAGTAAAACTCATTCACACAAAACTTGCAATTCAAGGCGTAGTCCATTGTTCAAGTTGTAAATTGGTCTAACTTAAAGCTCTAGGCAGAAGTTCAACTTAACAGTCTCTGTTGAAACACTAGTATAAACAGTAGTGAGAGAGAAGGAAAATGTCTATACTGGGCAATTGAGATCTGGTGGGGGATTGTTAGAATTTATATGGATATTCCTCTAAAATCTATATGAAAAAATTCTAATAAATCTCAAAGGCCCAATACATGTTGTCACATCTAGGATTTTTGACTTCTTTTCACAAAAATCCTAATGTGTTTACGCATTGCATTTAAGCATGAGCATGTGCATTCATAAGTAAATTGCTTGATAATGCTAGTTTGTGTGCAAAACATGATAACACAAGTGCTTGATGTGATGTTCATTAACTACACTTAGACATATTAATAGTTCAATTCTACTAGGGGGTCATGCTAATGACCATAGCTAAGTAAAATGTGTCACCCTTGACTCAGCCATTTTGGAATGTGATTGCTAAAAGTGTAAAAAAGTATTTCTCGGGCATTTCAAACGTATTTGGGGTCTAAAGTTTTTAGTTGGGAAATTTTATAAGGAATAAAACTCTCAAAGTACACTTTTTATAAAAATGGGTGGAAGGCAGTAAATTTTACCGAAAAGACCAGCCTAGGGGGCTGTTTTTCCATTAAATGAATTTTAAAGCTATTTTCTTTGAGACTTTATATTTCAAAAACTATGCAGAATTTGACTAAAGTCTCTTAAAGAAAAATGAAGATCATTATCTGGTGATCAATTTCTCTTTTGGGCCCATGTTCAAATTCAGCCCGTAGACGGCCCAAAAGGCGAGCCCAAATCGGCCCAGTAGCGCGCGCCAGCTGTTCGATGAAATGTCCCGACGGCAACGCGTGCCTCCCACCGTGGCCGCTGGCATGAAGCGCCGCGTGGCCGCCATGGCCGCGTGTCCTCGCCCTGGCCTCCGCGATGCGATGAGGACACCGACGCGCTGCCTCCCCACTCGCTGCCTCGCTCAGTTCGCCACTCCTCTACCTCATCCCCATCGCCTCTCCCTCATTCTCGTCGTCGCCGCGAAAAACACCGTGGCCGCGGAGAACTTCACCACCGCCGTTTCCTCTCCTTGTCCCGCCATTTTCCTTCCTGAGAGCATCAGCGCCTTCGCCATCCTCTCCTCTACCCTCGTCGCTGCACCAATGCTCGAAATCGGCGGGCGACGAGGTTTGTTTGGCCGGTCTGTGGAGGCGGACGTCGGAGCCCGAGCCGCCGCTGCGACCCGGCGAACCGCGCCACCTTCGTCCTAACGGAGTGCGGCGTCGTCTTCCTCAGCTCGCGACGCATCTCTGAGCCACCTCCCCCGGTCGATTCAGCCGTTGTTCGTGGCCGCCATCGGAGCCGCGTCGACAGGCGCTGCCGGCGTACGTGGGCAGCTCGATCCGGGCAGCCTCGGGCTAGGCCGAGGGCACCGGCGAGTTCGCCCCAAGGCCGCGCCGCTTCCCCGCCCCATCGTGGCTGCCAGGAGCCCCTCAGCGGCCGGAACCGTGAGCTCCTCTGCCTCTGCGTTCTTCAAATCTCGTGCAGGGAGCTAGTCTTAGAATTTGACAAACGTAAGGGGCCTTTCTGCACTGTCATAGACTCATATGAATAGTGCTCCAGGGACTTGTTTGTAGACAATTTGTTGAATCTTTCGAAATTCATATCTCGAGTTTGGTAGCTCCAAATAGAGTGATTCAACTTGGGTTGTTCTCATGAGAGTGTCTAGGTTTTTATGAAAATATTAAAATGGTCATGTTTTGTAGAAGAATAATTAGTTATAATTATCCCTTTTATGTATGTTTGAAAATATTAGGAGATTCATAAATAAATATGGGTAGCTCTGAAAAATATGGTTTTTGCTTCTGTGGTCTTGTATTGTCATGATCTTGTTGTGGAGTGATTAACATGGTCATGTGTTATGTAATAATATAGAGTTGTAGTTCAAGCATGATCTAGGGGCTATGATTGAAATAATTCATAAATCAATTGTGTGAGTATGATCTGAGGTTGATACTTTTTGTGGGCTCATTATATGCTATTCAGTAGCCTCTAAAGTGATGAAATGAATGGTTTGCTTAAATTGGTAGTACAAAGTATGTTTCACATGAAATCTGCCATGCCACTTGGGAATTTTGTGGGGAATAGTAGGATCGTCCAAATGGAGTAAAATTTGGATGATGTGCTTAGTTTCACATTTATTAGCTACGGTAATTTTTTGTAGGATTTTAGGAACAGCATAGATGAATGTTCCTGTTCAACTCATTGGTTGGTTAATTAGGGGTTAATCCAATAATGCTATGGTTACCCTAATTATAAGTTGGTTTTCTGGATAATTTGTCTATAGATGATAGTTAGAGTATTAGTTGATCTATCTACTGCTAATATTTGGTGACCATTGGACCAATGCTTTGGGAGTTATGGATGCTACAATTTGGGTGACAGGGCTGTTTACTTGCTGTTTTGCCAGAATCAGCCTTGATGTTATCTGTTTTAGACATAGTTATCTTAGGAATCAGGTTCTGATGTCTCAAGATGTTTGGTGGGCAATTTTATAAGATTTCCATATTTTCCTCACTCATCTCTATTGGACTTATAGAGATTTAGTTATGATTTAATTACCGAGCTGCTGCCTTATGTCCAGAATTTGTTAGTGAAGCGTGAATACATGTTGTTTAGATAGACCTTGGTTGTGATGGTTGTTATGTTGATTAGTGTAGGTAGGACTAATTGTTTGATGGGTGTCATGATGGATATGTTAAGGTGAGTGTGCTTAGGTATAGGTCATTTGGCTTTGCAGGCTTGTTGCTAGTGATAAATATGGAAGAGTAAATGAGTTATTCATATGAGCATCCATAATCATTGATCATGCATACATCTCGGCAATAATGTGTTTATACATACGCACATATGCATCATTCCAGGATCGCGGTTAGGATACTCGTCGAGAAGGACAAGGATCCCGAAGGACAAGTCGAGAAGGAGTTCCCGCACAGGAGGTGATCGGGAACCAGACGTGGAGTGATTGAGCATTTGGGACCTCGACCTCGCTCGACATCGAAAGGCAAGCCCCGGAGCATTTCTCCTACGATTTGCCAAACCTCACTTGCGTCCTTTTATTGTTTATGTTGCATTACGTTGTAGGAGTTGATCGACACCCTTGCTGCATTATTCTACCTTGACCACTTGATATATCTACCCTGATTAAGTATAGGACGATTGATGCTTCGCCTTGCTTAATGACACGGTAGAAGTCGGATGGTTCGGTTTAATCATCCGCGAGTATAGGTGGTTATCTGGATATTTTAGCAATGGAATGGTAATTCTAGAAGTAACCATGGGTGTTAAATCAACTGACGATCGGAAAAAGTTGACTTATGGGGTTGTGGACCATAGTAACTCCATCGATGTCAACTAAGAACCCAACGTTGTCGGCCCCCAAGTCATGTTGAACGCATGCCCCACATTTAGCTGGAAGGATGAGTCGTTCCGACCGCGATGCCTAGTAGCTCTGTTTGGGCTGGTGACCGAAATGTAGGCATAACACCGAATGGGGGCGGGGTGGTTAGAGGCCCGAGTGTACCGTGGGCAAGAATGTCTGAGCTACCTAGCGTCATACCGTGGGCAGACATGTCTTGAGTGACCTGGCATCGGATAACCTCTAGGTCTAGAATGCTCCATAGCGTCCCGCGACTTTACCCGAACAGTACCAACGGTGACCTAAGGTGCCTGCCGGAGGCCTCCGGAGGCATTTCTGGGTTTGTGTGGGGAATACTCCCTCAGTTGAGTAGGAATCGATTTGAATCACCATCACTCCTGGATAGTGAGTACTTGACTTGAGCTTCGACCCCGTCTAAACATAAATAAGACCCAGTGATGGTTATGTGGATGTTGTTGGAAATACTAGTGGAAATGGTAACCATTTATGTTAAGTGATGAACCATATGATTGTTTTAGCATAATTGCTCACCTAGTATAATCGGGTTATAATTATAAGCGGTTGCTAAATAAAATGAAGGGTTTATTTTTAGACATCTATAGGTAACCTGTTAATTGATGCTTTTCGGCAAAAAAGTCAGCCAACCCACTTCAAAGGCCTTGCATATGCTTATAAGAGTCCTTATTTTCTAGTTTAAGACGGGTAAGTCTAGTTGACTACCCCACGTAGTTAGGGTTTTATTCCCACTTGTTGCAGATCATAAGGCGTGTTGTGTGGCAACAAGATGGACCTGTATCCCACTATGGGAGGATGTTAGATCAATGGGCAAGATCATCTCTTATATCTCATCTATTGCTTTTGTTGGACGTCGACTCAGAGCTGGCACTCTATTTAAAATGAATAGGTGTGTGTGTTTCAAAAAAAGTTCACTTCTGCTGATAATTGTAACTCCGGTTTGTAATAAGTTCATCTAAAACTTGTGATGTAAATATACTATGTGAGAAATGTATGATCAACTGAATTGTAATTGCTAAACTATACGATCTCGGTGTGTCGTTGGAAAAGTTTGAAATCCTTCAAGATTTCGGATGACTACCGGGTTTACATGGGCTCAAGTGTGTTCGTTGACGCCTTGGCACCGATAATTCATACTTGTGCTTATGTAAATTGGGCGGTTCTGTGACACATGTGTTCTCTAATGGGCTTTAATGTTTAAGCCCATGAGTAAAGGTGGGAGGTACTGTATCAATTAGTACCATATTGATAGTTGATGTAGATGTAAGGGGTCTTCCTCTGCATATATACGTACCGATCCTCCTGGGAATAGAAACAACAAAGACTACAATTGAGAGTTTCAATTGAAAAATCCTAACGTAGTAAAATAGTATTTTCCTCTTCTCACTACTGCGTTGCCGTCGACAATCTCTCCATCCAGATCGTCAGCGTGCACCGGCGACCGAGAGAGCAGGTCTTCGGAACCCTCGTCTTTGCGATCCTGCACCGGCAGAAGACAAATAAGGTTTTTGGGAAGCGCGACTGCTCCCAATTTTTCTACGTCGGCAGCACGTCGTCTCATTGTTGTCAGGCTTGTTGGATCGTCTACAGGAGATGCTTAGCTACAAGCTCTGCCATCATCGTCGGTAGCACGTCGTCTCGTCGTCGTCAGGCTTGTGGGATCGTCGACGGGAGACGCTCAGCGACAAGCTCATGTTGCAATCACCGTATGCATTTTCACCACCAAGTATTTCTACAATTGACAGGTATAAATCTAACTAGTGTACGAGTTGAGTTTACACTAGTTATCATGTTCATACTATGCGATATCATGATTTGTCCTGCTAGTATATGCAATATACTGATATGTCATGTTAGTAATCTATACATGCTAAATCTAGTTTATTGTTTTGTCATGATCTATATTCTTATTTTAATCTAGAAATTGCCTAATTATTCAACACCAGCATCCAACAATCCTGGCAATCACTCCACACTCAGGGTGAATACCTTGATTTTTAAAAAAATAATAATTCACATTCGTCATAGCAACAAGCAGGCCAGCAATGCTATGTATAAATTAACAAATGAACAAAGATTTAGATGAGAGAAATTGCTATCCATCGCTGGCTGTATGCCACATACTGGTGTTGTCTCATAACTGATTTTATATAGTGCAACGTAATTTAAGACAACTTAATAGATTATATGTACAATGATTGTCTTTTTAAGTTTTTTTATACTAACTTATAAATCCTTAATTTAAGAAGAGAGTAAAAATAAGAGTTTGAGGTGCATGACTACAATGATTCATACAATTAATGGTTAAATATTTGTCTCATAGTTCTAAATTTTAGCTCATGAGACGGTTGTTTCGTGAAGCAACAACCTCATTCTCTCTTACCTCTCTCTTTCCTCTACGTCATAAAAAATCCTATATGGCAATGCATGAGACGGCGTATAAAACCGCTTACGTGTAGCAATGTACCTGTTCTAAAACGAAATGACTGATTTTGCTCCGCTATTGGCTGGGTGACTGATGGCCTTATCAGGGGCGCAAGGGTTCAGCCCTATTCCCAACAATTGACATAGACGAAATTATAAATTACACAGGCAGACACCCTTCACCATTGCGGGTGCCCTTAAATCGTAACAGAAGTGAGAGTTCGTGCTACGTTACAATCCACCATAAAAGCGAGAGTCCTGGCACTCGGGAAAGGGCCTCTTCCCCGAGTGCCAAGGAAGGCACTCGGGGAAGAGTTTTTTTTCCTCAGTTGTAACGGCGCCGGTGGTCTATGCCATCAAGTAGCATTTTTCTTTCCCGAGTGCCCACACTTAGGGAAGAGGGCCTTCGCCGAGCGCCGTTCTTTCCCAAGTGCCAGGCACTCTGCGACCCTCAGAAAAGGCACTGTTCCCCGAGTGCAATGTTTCCCCGAGTGCATCCTGGCTTTCCCAAGTGCCTGGTTTTTGGCACTCGGGGAAGCGAGTGACACTCGGGGGAATTTTTGTTCTCCCGTAGTGCGTTCACAGCCGCTCAGGTCTTCAAAAGTGAAGGATGCCACCTAGACCAATAGAGTATAATGCGTCGTAATATTTTTTGAAAGAAAGACCAATGCGTCTTCCACTACCATGGTAAAAAAGGATACAGCCACCGGGCAATGATCGTCGCCTCAAACTTTCTTTGGCTTTTGCACAAAGCTAAAGAAAGTTGTTCCACCAGAAGGGCTGAAAGTTAAACTAGTTTTAGGTGAAGCAACTTATGTATGCTGAAGTAGGCGGAAACCATGACACAACCTAGGATCACAAGATCACCCAACTCTGTGATGCTAAAGTAGGCACGACGACGAGTCCATGTCACTGCAACCAGGCACCAGGTCCATTTACTATTAAAAATGACACGACTAGGGTAAATGCATGCACCCATCTTTGCTTGGATGTGAAAAGCTGGCACTTTGGGTAAACATAAATGTTTCTTCTGGCTCCTTCTGAACGACATACTGAAGAGAAAACACATGCTTGTTGGGATCTGCTCTTGTGCCATATGCAACCTGAATACAGATGAAACTTAATTGTATGCACTTATGTTTTGAATGTCCCCACTACTACAGATTCGCACATCACAGCCCACCATATCACCGCCGGAAATGGCGAAACCGGCAGTGATGACTCATCACAGCCGGTGCCAAGCTCGACAGAGCCTGACTCGCGTCAGGCAGCGAAGGCACCGGCAGTGATGAGGATATTACTGCCGGCTCGTGTCTAGCGCCGGCAGTGATGAGTATATTACTGCCGGCTCGTGTGTAGAGCCGGCAGTGATAGTGATGGCAACTATCACCGCTGGCTCTAGCCAGGCGCCGGCCGTGGTAATATCAATCGCCAACGGCGTCTGGCAAGTACCGGCAGTGGCCACCTGACAGCACTAAGACGGCTGCAACCTTCATCCTTTTTTTTCTACAAAATATGAATTTTTTGCTTTCTTCCTCATCTTTTTTTTCATTACATATAAATAAATAAAAACGAAGAATCATAAGACCAACTTAATAATAATTTTTTGCATTACATATGAATAGAATTCTTATACGAATTCTGCATTACATAGAGGATTGATTATATTCTAATAAATACTATTAAAGATCGACGACGGCGCCGCCGCGTGCAGCGCTTTACGGAGCGCGTCGGCCTCATTCTCGGCCCACAAGCGGGCCGCCCGCTCCACCTCCACCTCCTGGCGCAGCGAGGCAGCCTCCACCTCCGCCTCCCTACGCCAGCCCCGCTCCTGGGCGAGCTGCACGCGCAGGGCTTGATTGTGGTTCTCCGGCGTGCGCACCTGGAAGTTGGGGTTCACCGAACCCCGTCCTCTACGGCCGCCGCCGCCGCGGCCACCTGCATTCATCGTCGTCGGAGCAGGGGATATCGTAGGTGAAAGAGTAGTAGGAGGAGAAAGAAAGCGCCTGGTGAAGACGCCAAAGTCGAATGGCGCAGCTTTATAAAGGTCACCGAGCGTGGGCGCTTCAGTTCCCCATTGCCGCTTCCAGTTCCCCATGCTCCCTTGCGCTTCAGTTCCCACGCAGCCGCGAGGAAGACGAAGCATCCGGTAATTAATCCCGGCTTGGTCCCAACCGGCAGGGATGTATATAGTATCACTGCCGGGTCGAACCACAGGCCGGCAGTACTTGGTTTCATCGCTGCCGGCGCTTTCCACCAGCCGGCAGTGATTACGAAACCTTTCTGTCCCGTCAAGACAGCAAGTGATGTTTTGACAAGACATAAAGCCTTGTACCATCGTCCTCTGCTTTCCTCCTCAGTCCATTCCAGAACAGAGGAGCGCGCGCGGGCCATTTTCTCCATTGTTGCGGCACCTGAAAACTGTGAGCTAGGACTTGAATTTTGAAGAATGCCTTGATCATTTTGCTTCACAATTAGTCACAAGCATCCACTCCTTTGGTTTTCTAGCTTCAATCTATGTTTTGATGGCTACATTGCTTGCTTGATTCTCATTGTAGTTCATTGTAGTTCTTCCTCTCTCCTAAGGAGAGCAAATTCGGTGGGAACACTGTGCAAGGATTTCAAGCAACTTCGTTGGGAACATTGTGCTAGGATTCCATCATCTCCATCATCCAAGAAGCTAGGTTGGTGATATATCTTAGAAAATTTTATGGTTCGATCAAGATGATTGTTAGTATGTGATGCTCGAATTAGTTAATTTTGTCGGAGTAGAGTAGATTACTTTACAATTTTGTTAAATTATTTAAGTGGACACATTCTTTGGAGCTACCTTGTTCATTTTTTTCATAATTAATCCATAATTTTGTCCATGAAGCTAATTCACTAGGTACTACTTTTTCTTCTTTTGTTTTGTGCGAGATGGATCGAAAGTGGATGAATGCACCTCCGCGAACGGCCAATCTTTTTATGAAAGGTGTAAGAGATTTTGCAAAGCTGCAGGTAGCTCACGCCGGGGTTGGGAAGATGATCTTCTCGCCCATGCAAAGATTGCATGAATGTTAGGATGATTTTGAATCCGGGCACTATCAAATCGCACTTGCAAATGAGGGGTTCATGCCAAACTATACGACATGGTGTCACCATGGGGAAGTTCTGTTTTTGATGCGAGAGGGAAACAATGATGATGTGGACATGGCTGATGTGCACCACGACGACGATGACGATGATCCCATTGTCAACCCGAACCTATTCTTTGAGGTGCTTAGGAATACGCTAGCGGATGACACGGCGAGAAGAAGATGGCATTTCTTTGATGCTCCGTAATGCGAATACCGGGTTTCTTAGTGGTATTCAACTTAAAAAGTTAGAGAAAATGAGAGAGGATGGCAAGACACCATTGTTCAAGCATTGTCCTATGAGTAAATTGGAAGCCACCATCATGTTGTTAGAGTTCAAATCTACAAACGGCTTGAGCGATACGGGCTTTGATAACTTGTTAGGTAAACTAGGGAAAATACTCCTATGCAGACGGTGGGCTACCGAAAATACATACCAGGCCAAGCAAATGATCTGCCCCCTTGGACTTGAGGTTGAACGAATACACGCGTGTTACAATGATCGCATATTGTACCGCGGCAAATACATTGACCTGGATAATTGCCCCATTTGTAATCATCCACGGTACAAGGCAGAGCCGTCGGAGGAGGAGGAGGGTATGAAGACGAGAGGAGGCCCCATAAAGGTCGCCTGGTACTTCCCTATAGCTCCACGGATACGTAGGCTATTCGCATGTGCGAAGACAACCAAGCTGCTGCTCTGGCATGGTGAGGACCGTAAGAACGTCGGCATCTTTGAGGCATCCCGCCGATGGACGGATCGGAGGACTCGAAAACCATGTTCTATAAGGAAATCGGTGGAGATGTAACGAACCTTTGGGTTGCATTGAGCACGGATGCGATGAATCCTTTTGACCAGGTTAGAAGCACTCATAGCACGTGGCCGGTGACGCTCCGTATATACAACCTTCCGCCTCACCTCGTTATGAAGCGGTCGTACATCCAGGATGCCATTACCGATCCAAGGCCCAAAGCAACCGGGAATGACATCGACACTTACCTAGAGCCGGTTGTCGATGAACTCACTGGATCTGTTCAAGAAGGGTGTTGAGCATGTTTGGGATGAGTACAAAAAGGAAGAAATCACTGTCAAGGTGGTACTTGTGGTTACAATCACTGACCTTCCAGGGCGAGGTTCCTTGTCTGGAGAGAAGACAAAAGGCTATACAGGTTGTGTCGAGTGCCTAGACGAAACTGATGCGGTACACCTACCCAATAACTCAAAAATGGTTATATTGGGGCACCGTAAGTTCTTGCCTATTAAACATAGATTCCAAAAAAACAAGACAAATTTTGATGGACTGGTTGAGACACGCAAGCCTCCTAAGTATCGAAACGGGAAACAGATACTTGCAGAACTGAACAAACTGGACGTTGTTCTTGGCAAGGGGCAAAGGGCTAAAAAAGCGCCTGAGGAGAGCATCTGGAAGAAAAATCAGTATTTTGGAAACTACCTTACTGGCCATTTTTGTCTGTATGCCACTGTCTTGATCCCATGCACATTACTAAAAACGTGTGCTTTCACACACTTAACACCTTGATGAACACCGGGGGGACACATAAGGATTCGTACGACACACGCAAAGACATGGAGTATTTGGGAATCGAGCCGTAGCCGCATCCCGTGGTTCAAGAAAATGGCCAATATGTACTTCCGCTTGCATCTTGGACACCAAGCAAGAAAGAGCGGGAGATGTTAATTTCATTCTTCGATAAACTAAAAGTTCCGACGGGCTCTTGTGCAAACCCAAAGAGGCTAGTGAACAAGAAAGAACGCAAGTTCAACTATGGACCTATGAAGGCCCATGACCGCGCTATGTCATTATGACTCAATTTCTCCCGGTTGCCTTGCGTGGTATCCCGACGGAAGATGTTCGCAAAGTGGTCACAAAGTTGTCTTGGTTCATGAATGCGATCTCGAAAAAGGTCATTGATCCGAGCACGCTACAACAGCTACGGGACGACATTGCTTTGAAGATCTCTCTAGTTTAGAGATGCAATTTCCACCAACTTACTTTGATATGTCGGTCCATCTTCTCATTCACCTGGTTGACCAAATAAGAGCACTTGGTCCAATGTACCTACATCGATGTTCCCTTTCGAAAGGTTGATGAAAGTTTTCAGGAAGTATGTTAGGAACAAATTCAGACCAGAAGGGAGCATGGTTGAGGGATGGTCAACGGAGGAGTCCATTGAATTCTGCACAAATTATATGGACATCAACAAGGCAGGAGTTCCTGAGTCCCGTCACCAAGGCAGACTAGGTGGCAAAGGCACACTAGGTAGGAAACCGTGTACAGTAGATGACTATGTGTCTTGGACACGTGCTCAATTCACTGTTCTCCAGCAAGCCAAGGAGGTGATGCCATACATTGAAGAACACCGTCAAGAGTTGCTACGTAATTATCCGCAAAGGTTACGGGCTTGGCATCATAAAAAACATAAAACCAAATTTGTTGACCGGTTGCGACGTCGCTTGCTTACGTAACGTTGGGTAATCAACTGGACAAATTAGCCGGGGGCCTTCTAGTCACTTTGTTAAGTACCGGGGATATGAGGTCAATGGTTTCACATTTTTCACCGAAAAGCAAGATGAAAAGAGTGCAAATCGAATAGTGGTGTTTGTTTCAATGTCAAGGTGAAGACGGCAATGTGATTGAGACATACTATGGTGTCATAGAGGAGATATGGGAGCTATCGTATGGCTTGGTGTAGGTAGCCCTTTTCACTTGCAAGTGGGTCCATCTAAACGAAATCAAGAAAGAACCAGATGGGTTGACTACAGTTGACCTTAAAAAGACTGCATACAAAGACGACCCCTTCATCCTCGCAAAAGATGCAATGCAAGTGTTCTACGCAACAGACAATGCAAACAATGCGAGAAGTGTAGTCTTTCAAGGCAAAAGAAAGATTGCCGGCGTCGATGGAGTGACGGATGAAGAAGGCTACAGGGGCTATGAGAAAATTCCTGCATTCGGGTCGACCGTATCCCTAACTAACATTGGAGAGGGCGACGAACCAGCTTACATAAGGCGCGATCATAATGAGGCCCTTATTGTTGATCCACCTGAGCATAGTTAGATTATTGATAACTATGTAATCTGTAGTCGGATGCTTTTGTTCACCAACTATATATATGTATTCTAATTAATATTATTTGTGTACCTCTAAACTAGTATATGGTAGATAATTTTTTTGATTTATTGAATTGAACTTCTTTTTTGTAAACAATATATAAAAGATATGCCTTGCACTTAGGACACATACTATACTATAGCTCAAGCGGTCAAAACTCAAATTCCTTTTTTCGTGGTCGAGCCCTGAGTTCAAATCCGGTGGGCGCCACCCTTTTTAGGATTTGATATTAATAAAAAAATACCTGCCCTGCCACCTCTGCAGGAATCCAAGGTTGGCTCGACTTATTATTTGTAAAAATGTAACCGTTGGACCCTATCACTGCCGGTTCTTATCAAAAACCGGTAGGGATTGTATATCACTACCGGTTTGTGAGCAGAACCGGCAGTGATAGGGAGATTCCAAGTGGAGTGCTCCTGCTCCCTCTGATCACCACAGCAGGAGCACTGCTCCCACCTACCATGACAAGAGCTCTATAAAAAGGCCCTCCAACCTCTAGAGCCTCTCCATGACAATGGCTACTTGTGTTTGTGTTCTTAGATTTTCCAGTATTTCTAAATACATAGCTTCTTTGTGGCAGAAAGCCATCCACATACAAATATCTACATGCTTCGTAGTAGTCACCAAAATGGTGCATAGATTGGTGCTAGAAGAATTCTACTGAATAGCTATGCGACATATTAGTGTCTCCAAAATGGCGAGGAGGGAAAGAATTTCCTCCCGGGGTCTTGGTGTTGCTAGTATGAGGATCGCTTGCAAGTCCCAAGATTGGGCTTGCAAGTCCGTACGTGAAATCTACGTGGCCGGAGAAGACATTGAAGATTGCACTGACCCCATGATAGCCACCGAACCAATGACACTGAGAGATGGCCATGCACACGTCGGTTGCTTCGATTGTCCCACGGAGGAGTTCCTGGCGGTGCGTGGTTGCCTTCCTTGATCATCTCGAAAGGCATAGTTCATAACCACCTGGTCACTTTGTTGGACCATAGGATGCTAGAAGAATCCTACCGAGGTAGTTAAATTGATAGACATGGATGGTAACATTGACGGTGAAAAAAATAGTCTTTGTCATCGTATTTGTAATTTGTTTATATTGTTTTTTCTTTTCTATCTTTGTAATCTCTCGAAATAAATATATCATTGTTTTTCCATTGTTCTTACTTCACACATTCCTTTCTTTAAAAATCTTACTTCACGGGTTCCATATGCTTGAGCTAAAAATAAATATATTATAAAGTTATTTAAAATTAAAAAAATTAGTTATCTAAAAGAAATACGATGCAAAAAGGCACCCTATTGTTGGATTTCGCCCGACCACGTCGGCGGGAATCCAAGGCGTTCGAGAATCCCAGGCCCGGCCCACCGTGCCGTGTCGCGAGCACTCGCGTCCGCGATCGTCTCGGATATCTACACAAAAAAAAATGGCCGTTGGTGGCCAATCACTGCCGGCTCTCACCACAGCCGGCACCGGTAGAGCTGCGTCCGCGATGGGCTCGGCTTTTTTATAAAAAGGCCGTTGGAGGCCAATCACTGCCGGTTTTGAATAAGAGCCGGCAGTAATATGAGACTCCTTATTGGGGGGCGTGCTCCCTCTGATCAGCAGTAGCACTGCTCCCACCTACCATGGCAGGGGGTCTATAAAATGGCCCTCCTCCAAAGATAGATCCTCCACCATGGTTTGCAGTATCATTCTCCTTATTTCTCTAGTTCATTCTTTCTTCCTGATATTTCAAATACATGGCTTCTCTGTGGGATCAAGCCCTCCACATTCAAATATCTTTAGGCATCATAATAGTCAACCAAAATGGTGCACACATTTGGTGCTAGAAGAATTCTACTGAAGATCAGCTGAGTCAAATGTTGGGGTACCCGGCGACCGCGCAAACAAGTCCTACGAATGCACAAGCAATTCCGACTGTGCTTGCAAGTCCATGGAGTTTTCGCCATCGTCACAAATCACCGAGGTCATGCAAATCAACTTTTGCATAACCTCCTTTAGAATCTCAACAGGCGCAGCTCATAACCACCTTCACTGCAGGATGCAACAAGAATTGTACTGAGGTGGTTAAATTACAATGTGTTGATACACATGGATGTAATTTTAGTAAAAGGTCTTTGTTATCGTATATTTAACATGTATTTTATGATTTGTTGTCTTCTATCTTTGTACTCTTTCTAAATAAATATTTCACTATTTACTATTAAAAGCCCTCTTTCCCATGGTATTGTTTTTTTTTTACTCCGACAGCTCCATGCCACGGACATCAACGTCGGAGATGGCGTCGACGGTGGCATAAGCGGCGGAGGCACCATGGTGGACGCCATGAACCGCCACCGCGGCCACTTGGCCGGGGATCGCTGCCAGCCACACGATGACATCGCCGCCCTGGGCGTTCACCGCATCCACCGCGGCATGCGCGGCCTCCTACAGCTGCTCCAGCTGCTCTGTCAGCTTTGCAAAAACAGAGTAAAAAATTAAAACGCCAAGGCGAGCACAATCCAGGGAATATGAACAATGAAGAACACGGTACTTACCACCGACCTTGATGTCGGCAGCCTCGCGCTGCCAAAGTAGCGTATCCACCTGGATCTTGCGGGCCAGCCTCTCGTCCGCCGCCTCATTGACGGCAGCATTGGCGTCGGCGTCGAAGTCGGCGGCCCGCTGCTTCTCCGCCTCCAGCTCCTCCTGGGCGGAGGAGAGCGCCTTCAGGAACAGGTCCACGTTCGCCTCCGCCTGCCCCAGCTGCTTGGTGGCGTCGGAGTAGAGATCCCTGACGTGCTGCAGCTCCGCCCTGCAGCGGTCGAGCGCAGACGCCAGGGAGTTCGCTGAGACGCTGCTCAGCAAATGCGGAGTGGAGACACTGGCGACCGCCGCCGCCTCCTCCGCCACGACGGGAGCCACATGCTCCGCCGCAGCAACGGTAGCTCCGGCCCCCACGACCGGAGCCACCTGCACGGGGGCCGCAGCCTCTGACACATCCCGCGGCTCCCCTGCTGCCCTCCTCGCTGCCTCAGCGGCGCCCGCGGCGGAGGTGCCCGGCGCACCTCCAATCTCTAGGAGCGTGTACCTACATTGCCAAACGAGAACTGCGGTTGCACCAAAAAGAAGAAAACCCTAAGATCAATCAAAGGAAAAAGCCCCCATTCAAAGCTCACCTCCTCTGCGGCCTCACCTCCCGAGGGGAGTTCACCGACTCCTCCTCCTCCGCCGGGTGCTTACCATGGCGGCGGTCCATCTCAGGTGGTGGCGGCGAGCAAATGGGATCTAGAACCCTAAATCTTGGGGGCAGAAGGAGAAGAGCAAGAACAGAGAATGCGCTGCGGGTACAGAACTCCCAGCGCAGGCCGTAATTTATAGAAGAGCTCGGAGGATTCGAGAAGGCAACTGACGAGATCGTGGGTAATCAAAACCCCGCGGCCCTCTCGTTCCTCGAGAGCACGAAGCGACGAAAACCGCTCCACTAAAGCGATGAGCATTTATACATTCCCCTCGCATCGGGAACCCCCCGCGCGTCCACAGACCCATCATCAGGGAGGTGGAGCGATCGAGGCACTGACACAATGGTCCCACCACATCAGCAAGAATTGACTTGACCAAAGCCTAAAACCAGTACACCGGATGGACGTGACAGGTCGGTTGCTGATGTACGGTTGCATCAGCAAGTGAATATTTTTCGCTCCACACGCGATCATGACGTGACACGACGGACGAAAGATAAGTATCCAACATCTCTAATAAATTTTCTATTTTATTCATTCACCCATTTCAAAAGACCACACTTTAGAAAAACCAGTCTTTCATAAATTTCTTTCCTCAAACACGAAGCAAACCAGGAATGCACCGTCTCGGTCTCACTCGCTACGTGTTAACGGCACCACGCTCAAACAACACGAGTGCGCCGGCGGTTGCTCCCAAAGGAAAAGGGCTCCAAACATTCCGGCACCGTCTTTGTTTGTTTAGGATCATCTAATCCCTAAGGCCTGGTCGGCTCTTGTATGAGAAAGAGACTAAGTGTTGCTGGCAATTTTTTCTTCCAAATTTATAACAAATATAACCTAGCCTTTTGCATGATAAGAAAATCTTACACACCATATGACCATTCTTTCAGGAACAAAGGCATGATCAAAGCCCACCATGGCAAGACAGTGGCTCACAGCAAAATACAGATAAGTGCTCTCTCAACTTAACATACATGCCTTCACCAATCTTTTTTCACAAAAAGATTTCTTTACAACGAACTACTTCAAAGTACGTTCGAAAAATCTTTACAAAGTTAAAAAACATCTTTTTTCTTTTGTACCAAATGGCCAAGTACGTCACCCCTCCAACAGAAAACAATCAGCATGCACTGTCTCTAATCAACCCCGCTACGTGTTCACAGCTCCAACGCTATACAACACAGGGGTGTCAGCGGTCGCTTCCAATGGAAATAGGGCCCTAAGTGATTCGGCAACGCGCTATTCACTATAGGTCATCTACACACCTGAGGACAGATTAACTCTAAGGAGGGGCGATTACCAAAACCATTCTCAAACATCACATCCTGATACAACTTCGTATTACAGACCATATCAAATCAACACAACTCAATCTACCTTATCAAAATATTCACTCATACCACATTTTCTCTTTGCAGCAACAAGTCGAAGAAGTGTTCCAACCCGCTGTGACAAAGTCACAGCATAGCATCAACAGTTCAACCCACACAATCCGACAGCTGAGCTGGGATTTTTTGCCAATGATACCGGTTATTCTGGCACACAAATAGCAAAGCTATTTACTGGGTTTAGATTCAAAACCATGGTCTCACAGCCACGCTGGGGACTGAGTTAAAAAGCAAAACTGTTTTAACTTAATCATGACAAAGTCATGGCATGGTTCAAACCGACCAGCCCAAATGAAATTTGGCCTGTTCGGTCTCACTCAAAGAGTGGTCGGAAACACATAAAGCGCGATACCATATGCAGGTCGTCTTTTTTAGACCCTAACACAACGTGTTCCACCTCATCTCAGGCTCGGGGACTACGTGGGCCCACGTCACCTCAGAGGTGACATGGGCTAGATCCTTCTTTTAGAGCTTGCTGCAACATATACTATCCTACAGCAACCAGAGGTACTACGTGGGCCCACGTCATTTGCATGACTCGGCCTGATCTTTTTCATCACAAAGAAGTTTAGTTCAAAACTAAGCTGAAGCAATAACGACAGATACCATGTGATGGCAGGCATCACACACTAACGAGGGCCCACGTCTCCAGATTTGGGACCCTTTCAAAATTCTTTTTTCTTTTCAGGAGCATCATAAAACCTTCGATCAAACCAAAAACGTCAACCAAGTGTAGAGAAAAGAGTGGTCGGAAACACAAGACGGTCCGCCAGCACTGCTCGGACCATGCGTCGAACGTGTGTCCGACCACCCATTCTCACTTAACCAAGCGAAGACGGTGTTTTTTCCCTCAAGTTCCATGATGCTCGGGGACTAGCTGTGGAGGTATAAACTCCATATACCCTCACGGCCTAGTTTGGGCCGACACGCTATCGCCAGGCCGGCCCATCAAGCTCCAAGACCGATCGGCCCAGGCTGGTCGGACAGCCTAAAATAGGCAAGATTCTCAAAGACCGACAAGAAGGACAGACCTAGCTGAGATAGGAAAGTTTAGACTTGTAAAGTATGTAAACTTAGTACCAGATAGACTAGATCCGACTTGTAACCTTGCTCCCCGTAATATATAAGGAGAGCAAGGACCCCCGTGCCAGAGGACAGAATCTGGCATAACGCACAGACTCACACATCCACATCATAATTGAAACAGAGTGCAGGACTAGGGTTTTACGCATCCTTGCGGCCTGAACCTGGGTAAACCTTGCGTGATTGTTCTTTGTTTACATCTTGTTTGCAATCTCGTACGCCTTCCGCCAATCCATTACCGGTCAGGGCATACCCCTGGTCGGACTATCGCCGATATTTCGTCGACAGGTTCCCCACTGAACCCTAAAAAATGCATCCACCCAAACTACTGCATTATAAAGTTGATTTATTATTAAACATAATATCCAATTATCATAGATTTGTTATAACCAGAGGGAGTATACAAATTAAAATAGGCTAGCCTATCACGACATGCTTCAGTACGGGTAGAATCTTTGGTTACATAAAATCATATATAGATTTAGCTTGTACAACTAATTGATAAGTTACCGATTACTCTACGTGAAAAGCTGCGTGGCACCTTTTGTATGTTTTTAATATTTATTTAATGGAAACCTTAGTTTAAGTTATATCAACTCTTATTGTATTATTGATACGGACAAAATTATGAGTTATATATACCACTAAATGAGAAATGACATAGATGAATCTTAAGAGAAGGAAGTTAGTGATCTTTAGAACCGAACAATGGATGGAGCGGTCGACAAAAATCGAAGATGGCTGAAGAAGATGAAAAGGAGGCGTTGGCGACGAGCAAGAACAGGGAGGTGTCATAATGGCTCGGGCTGTGGGAGGAAGAAAGGTGGTGTATATTTCTGGACAGCTAGTCCCGATTTGTGGTTCAAGCCCAGAATAAAGTTCTATCTATGGTCCCAGTCAAAACCACCAACCGGGATAAAACATTTAGTCCCACCTCGTGGTTCCCACCGGGACTAGAGATAGAGGTTTAGCCCCGGGTCAAACCAGAAACCAGGACTAAAAGTCTCACCCATGTCAACCATCTGCAAAAGCTGCTCCTGGAGCCGTTGGAAAGGGAATTGAAATGACCGGGACTAAATTGTTTTTTAGTCCCAGGCCAAAAAATGGCTGAGATTGACTAAAGCTTTGATTCGAAAGTCCATTCTCTACTGGTGACATTGCAGGTGCCCTTATATCATAACGGAAGAAGCGAAGTTTGTGCTACGTATGTACTGTCCGTAGTGAAAGTAATAAAGGAACCTAGACCAATTAACTAATGACCCAGTGTACCTTCACAGCAGCTCAGGTCTTCAAACGTGAAGGATGCCATCTGGTCTGCAACCAATATAATGCATCGTCTTATGTTTTTGAACGAAAGACCAGTGATGCATGCATCTTTGACTACCATGCATGCACTACTACAGATTTTCATATCACAGCCGGTTCGCAACTCTCATCACTGACAGAAAGTGAACCAGCAGTGAGCAAGCGGCAGTGTTGTGGGTGGTGCATCACAGCCGGAATTTTCACCCCGGCTGCGATGAGCACACAACACTGCTGGCGCGTAGAAAGCCCCGGCAGTGTTATTCGATGACAACACTGCCGGCTCTACTTAGGAGCCGACAGTGTAGTAAGCGCGAACACTGCCGGTTCATTCCAGGAGCCGCCAGCGTTGTCAGGGCCAACACTGCCGGCTCGTAGAATTAGCCGGCCGTGTTGGCTCTGACAACACCAACGGCTTGTGCAACGAGCTGACAAGTGTTGTTCGGAGCCGGAGCTTTGCCGGCTCGTTGCGTCGGCAAAGGATGGTGGTTTTTTTCAATTTATTTTTTTAAAATTTTAAATAAATTATATATTTTGGTTTTTATTTTATAATACTTTATTGTTTAAAATAATGTACTTATAATTATAATTATATTAATTAAGGTTATAATAATTATAATTATATTAATTACAATTATAATACAGCACCAGGTTTCTTCCAACATGTTTTGTACAACCCTCAAAATGTAACTTATAGTTCAATGAAATAAAAATTACATTAGACGATTAAGTTGGCAAGCCAACTCTTCCTTGTACTTCCCTTCGGCTCGAGCAATTGAAAATAATCCATTCTTCGAAAGCACCATGGTGTTGATGAAGTCCGCCAACTCCGCTTGAAATGCGGCGACTTCGAAGTCTAACAACATTTGGTGCTTTTGTTTCTTCCGCTTGTCATTCCAAAACGCAAATGAGGAATCGGTACAATCATAATTTATTTAAATTATTAACAGACATAGAAAAGAGGATTATACTTACAAGTTCATCTGGCTCGCTCGCAGTGTAGCCGAGGAATCGAAACATGGCCCACATCACATAGAAACCGCATTGGGCGTTGCCCTTAGGCTGCTTCAAGTACGCGATCTTCTTCATTATTTGAATCTTGAATGCTCTTTGCGTCGGGCCTCTATATCTTGTTCGAATTCTGTGTAAAATAGGGGGAACATTAGAAAGACACATGTGTGATCGGATAATAATATGTTATTAGTATCACTTACTTATTGAATAGTTGCAACAAAGGGATCCAAGTCCTTAAGTGGAATCTTCTTTGAATCCCACACCTCGATCGATTGGTGTCAAGATCGACGGTGATGAAAGCCCAATGACCTCTCGCAATCACATGATCTAAATTAACAAATAATCTTGACAGAAAAGAGAAGTATAAAAACAAAGGTGGAGAACTCATACGTGAAGTTGTAGGGCGAAGTATCGTGGTTTTCCCATTCTTCACGAACTCTTCGAAAATTGGGACCAAGAGATTTACCACCTCGTCCGGATTACTGATGAGAAGCCCTTGATTGACTCGATGGGGTCAATGAAGCCTAAGTGTTTCCATTTCTGCTTTATTGAAGCATAGCACCAAATTAGCCTGCATAAAAACATTCAAAGTTGAAAACAATTAACAGTTGGTGACTCGAAAGCGCATTACTTAGGATTTCATGTGTTTACGGTACTTACAGAGTCCACAATGTCATGTGTTGTACGTCGAGGTTTTTTCCCTGATATAGCTGAAAAAGAGCCTCGTACTCGATGTCCACCTTCTCTTCTTCTGCATAGTAGTAGACTAGCTTCGGAGGGATAATCACTTGAAATGCAAAATCCTGGTGCTGTGAGGTGACGGCCAGGTAATATTCGTGCAACTTACGCATCGGCGTGGGAAGATTTTCGTACTCTTCATCAGAGACCAAAGGTGCTCCGTATTCAAACTTACGCGCCAATGGTGCCATCCCAACTGAATCCCAATACATCTCCTCGGCTTACGCCCGGTCAACTCCGGACAATCTTGGCACAATTCATCTATCTTTCTTATATGCACTTTGAAATCATCGTCGGCCTTTTCATTATTGTATTTGTTCTGTGTGTGCCTTTCATATTCGTTCCTCTTCAAAGCCAGAGGAAAATCAGCGATGAGATTGAAAAAAGGTACATACTGGGACTTGGGTATTCTAGCTGTCCACAGTTCGTCCATCGAGTTTGAAGTGCTACCACTGAACTTCCTTTTGTTTTGCCCTTGATCGCCATGGGCAGCATTAGAAACCGATGCCGAGGACCTTTTCCTTGACTGCGAGGATGTTGTCGTTGCCTGCGTCTGAGGACGACGAGAAGCATGTCCTCTAGTCCTGGATGTAGAGCGACCGGGATTCGCTTTTCTCGCTCGGGTTCCTGAAGAACCCACTGTAAGAGGAGGGGCGGTCACCTGAGGAGGAGGAGGATTCTGCTGACGAGGTGGAGAAGGCGAAGGAGCAGGAGGAGTCTGCTGACGTGGAGGAGGAGGAGGAGGAGGAGGAGGAGGGGGAGGGGGAGGAGTCTCGCGATGTGGTGGAGTCTCGCGAGGCGGAGGAGGAGGAGGAGGAGGAGGAGGGGGGAGGAGTCCGCTCACGTGGTGGAGTCTCGCGACGAGGTAGAGGAGGAGGAGGAGGCAAAGGATCGATGGGTTCTTTGCCGGCGCGGAGGAGAAGGAAGAGGATTCGCCGACGCGAGAGGAGACTCCGATGAGGACGAGGAGAAGAAGACGGGGTTGATGGCAATTGAGGATGTCCCCGCTCGGAGATCTTGAGTTGTGGGGCGAGGGTTCGCATTCGTCCTCTTCATCAGAGGACATCTCGTGCTCAAGCTTAATGAGGCACTTGCTCCATGCCACAACAAATCCTATGTTCTGCTCAAGTTTTGGCATGTCCTCCGATGCAGGGTGGTCAATGGGTATCCTTCCGTACTTCTTCTTGAGTACCTTGTCAATGGTGACTTTGGCGTACCCCGGCGGAATTGGGGTGCCTTTAATGGTCCCATCTAACATGGGTAAGGCTTGGCCGAGTGCCACCTTGTCTTTTGTCCATTGTTGCTTGATGTACAGCTTGACATTCACACGGTCAGTGATGCTATCCACCGGGTGAGGCACATCCACATCTGGTTCACCAAAAGGGGTGGACCCACAACTGCTGCAACCCCGTGCTTGTGGTCCTTGAGATTGTTGGGACGCAAGTTCTCGTTCGACCTTCTCTTGAACTAGTTGATCTAGTTTGGAGTTCCATCTATCTTCCACATCCTTAAGCATCTTGAGTGTCTCCTCCTCTCTTGCCTTCTTACTCCTTTTGCGGCTCCGATAAGTTTCCGCATCATCTGGGAAACCTAGCAACCAACTAACAACCCCGGCTCCTCTAGTGCGGCCACCATGCTCCTTGTTCCCGAGTGCTTCGGTGAGCACGTCATTCTCCCTGTCAGAAGTGCGTGACCCTTGAATCACCTCCTCGGTTATCTCGGAGATCCTCGAGACGAGGGCACTCATGTCCGGATCATCTATGCCTTCACTCTTTGGATGATTTAAGACGCTAAAGCTCCCATCATTACCATGATGACAGTTCCTCGCGAGCTTCAATAAGCTCTGACTGCTTCTCAAGTTCTTTTTGAGAAACATCAAGAAGCTTGGCATATCCACGAGAGCCGCAATGATGAGGAAGTTTGTTTTTCGCCGAGTTCTCCTTATTCTGCGTGCTAAGGGTTTGGAACTCCTCGGAATCACAGTGAGTCATGAACTCCTCCCAGTAGGGCCCCTGATAGGCCAACTTTGAGTTACTACCAAAATTTGGTTCTTCACCACCAACGATATACTTCCTGTAACACTCACCCCTGAAAGTCTTGAAGCATGAGGACATTATTTCATAGGCTCTTTTCTGGGCTAAGGGTTTGTCAAACTGATCTTCCTCTGGGAATGTGAAATACTTTGGGAGCTCCTCGTTCCATATTTGCAACTTGATATTTTTGGGAACCACGGACGGGTCCGTATCTTTCCCCGCCCTTATAGTACTTCAAGGGGACAAATTGCCTTACAAGGTTGCCGATGACCCCTGAGTACTTCTTCACAAATTTCTCTGGTGCAGAAGGGAGACCGCGTTCATCATCGAATGTGGTGATCGGCAACGCAGATTTAGGAAGTTGTGTCGGCCCTCGCTTGGTTCTGACTCTAGTATTACCACTGCTTGCCTGCGGCTCACCGGTATGCGGTGGGTCGGTGACCAGCGAAGGAACCTGCTGGATACCACTGCTTGCTTGCGGCTCACCGGTATGCAGTGGGTCGGTGACCAGCGAAGGAACATGTTGGATAGAACGTGTAAGTTAATACCCTGTCAATGCAGTAGTGGGTGTGCCTACGTCATTAAATGACACCTAAGTTACCTGGTTAGCCTGCTCTTCTTGCTCATCATGCAGGTTCAAATAAGTGCTCGGGCTCTCTTCTCCCTGCCCGTGAGTAGCGGCCTCGTTGTCACCGACAACATTAGCTGCTTCATGCTCCATCTCGACTCTACGGCTACGAGGAATCTGGTGATGAACCATGGATGTGAATTGACCGTGGTCAGTCAGTGCTAAACTAATAACAAGACAATCCACAATTTCCTACAAAAATGATGTACATATTTGACCTACAAATAGGATATATATCTATGACCTACAAGTGCCTACAAATCATGTCCACACTAGCTTGCTGACCAAATTTCAGCCCATTTGGACTTATGGTTAAAGCTACACAAATCCACAAGCTAGCAACATTAAACCCACATTAAATAGGCCTAAATTACTTTGGACTATGAAACATGTCCAATAACAGATTTGAGTCTCCAATTATGGCTAACTATCAGCAATTCAGCATAGAAACATCACACAAAATTTATCAAGCTCAAATCCTAAGTAGAATTAAGATGGTGAATTTATTTGCTTATACTAGCTACTAGAACCCTCTAAAGCATCTCCAAAATCTTACAACATGAACAGGTTCTGAGCATCGCGGGTTCACAAGTTAACAAGGTCGAATTGACCAAAGTTCGAGATCATTGCAGCAACGAAGCCTATACGGGCATTCTGTCGAACGGTAGGGGGCGGGAAGAGAGGAGCAAACCGCGTGAACAGATGGTGACCGCTTCCCGCGCGCTCCTAGATGCCCGTGAGGGTGGACAATGCTCCGAGATTGCCGGACGCGGGCGGGGCGCGCGAGCTCCGTTGTGGCGGCGGCGCGCGGTGGTGCCGCTGGCCGCTGCCCGGTGGGTGCGGCGCGCCGGTCTTGAACGTGGCCGTGGGTCGCGTGGCCGTCAGCCGGAGGAGTGGGGCGGCGAGACGGTGACGCCGTGACGGAGGAGGGCGTCGTCGGCGGCGGACGCGTCGTAGGAGGCGGCGGACGGCGTCGTTGGGGGCGACGGACGGCGTCGAGGCTGCTCTGCAGAGTTGGGAAAGGGCGCGTGGTTCAAAAGACTTGTGAAATTTTCAGTAGCGCGCGCCCGCTTATATACCCAGGAGTTATCACTGCCGGTTCCTAAAAAGCACCGGCAGTGATATGAATATCACCGCCGGCTCCAACGCAGAACCGGCAGTGATAAGTACATCACTGCCGGTGCTAAACGCGCCCCGAAAGTGATTACTTGTCAAGCCTTAATCGAATAATTTTCTTTTTCGTACAAACGACGTCTTTACCACACGGTTAAGGCCGCGCCCGTGACTGTGAGGCCCGCGCTCGAGTCCTAATCTCTGCAAATTTTTCTGGTTTTTAATTATTTTACAAATTTCAAAGAAAAACTGTTAAACATATGAAGTAGTGAATAAAGCAGTTATCCTCTCTGAGCGCAGTGGTTAAGGCATAAATGTTTGATCTGCTGGACCCGCGTTCGAGTCGCAGTGGTGTCAAAATTTTTTGAAAATTCTTAGTTTTCAAAATAACATCACTGCCGGTGTCCAATGTGGCACCGGCAGTGATTATTATTTATTGAAAATACTAGATATATTAGTAATAAATAGAAAACTGTGTATTCCCATGTCAAATTGGCTTCAAATTTTTTTCTAAGCACATAAACAGTAAACTAAGTCCCCACACATGATCTTAGTTTTTTTTAGAGATTTGACGTGGTTTGACCATGTTTGACTTGGTCAAATCTTGGATTTTTGTGATAATCCACTTTGACCCAGCCCTAGATGGCCTCAAATGTAAAAGTGATGAACACAAGGTCTGTCACACTTATCATGATAAACATTTGGTATAATGGTCGACTCTACATTTGACAGAGCTTGTACCATTAAAACTTTGAATTTTTGAATTTTGGCACCTCGTATCCAGTTTTTGGGTTTTTAATTATTTTACAAATTTCATACAAAGACCAAATCCACTTTGACACGAACTATTCCTGTTCAACTTTGTAAAATATTTATTTAGAGAGAGTACATGGATAGAATACAAAATAAATAAAAATTATAAAATTACATATACAATAACAAAGACATATTTTTCTTCACCGTCAATGTTATCATCCATGTGTACCAACACATTATAATTTGACCACTTGCTTTCGTCCTCGGTTGTGGCCTACTTGCCATCTCTAGCGCAGCGGCAAGGGTCGGATGCAGGCAGCGGCAAGGGTCGGATGCAGCTCGAACCGCACCGGCAGGTACTCCTCGATGGGGCAGTCGTACCGCGACCCAGAGAAATGCGCGACCAACTTGTGCATAAACTTCTGGCGTCGCCTTCGAGTACTAACACCACCCCAGGAGAAAATTGCACAAAGCCCGTCAATCTCATAGCACCTCAAATGAACGCATGCCACTGCAGAGGTACACTTCAAGGAATAAATGTCTTGTCTACAACGCACACGATTCACGAGACACGAGAGAATCCAGCTCGTGGGACGGCTCATCAATCTCACCGGGCACCCCAACATGTGGCTCGGCTCATCTTCGGTAGCATTCTTCTAGCACCACTTGTGTGCACTATTTTGGTGGACTACTATAACACATGCCGATATCTGTATGTGGAGGGCTTTCTCCCAAAGGGAACCCATATATTTGGAAAACTAGCAAACAACTAGGAAAAGAGGGAAGAAAAGGATCACAAACTCAGATAGAGGTTCCAAGCATGATGGCCATTTTATAGCCCCCGTGTTGTTGTGGTAGGTGGGAGCAAGGTTCTTCTTGTATTGATCGAGAGGGCGAGAGATAAATTTTTTAAAAAACAATCTCTACTTTATAACACCGCCGACGCCTGGATGGAGCCGGCAGCGATGGGCTAACGGCAGTTTTTAAAAAAAGCGCCCAGTCCATCCCCGCCGGCACCTTCCACAAACCGGCAGTGATAGGTCCAACGGCATTTTTTAAAAGGCGCGCCCAGTTCATCCCCGCCGGCGCCTTCCACAAGCCGGCAGCGATAGATCCAACGGCATTTTTTAAAAGGCGCGCCCATGCCATTACTGTCGGTTTGTGTAAGGAGCCGGCAGTGATCAATACAATGGCATTTTTTACAAGGGGAGCCCACTGTGGCCACAGGCTCACATCACTTCCGGCCTGCCGCAGTGGTCTGATCAACGACAGTACCCGCCAGCGTTGGATTTGAACCCGACGAGCATCATTTTTTAAATAAAAAATGGGAGCAAAATAACATAAAGATTTGTAACAAAAAACAGAAACCGAACCTGTGACCACGATCGAGTCCAGGCTTTTTTTTAATTTTTTTTAGTTTTATATATATATCACTCCACCGTTTGTTGTTACAAGCCGGCGGTGATGTCCACGCCTATAAATACATGGTAAACATCCGGGGCATATGCCTGCCTTCTTGTGTTCATTTGTTCCTCTCTCCATCTTGGCTAGTTCTCTAGGCTAGTTTGCTAGTTTTTGTGAAGATGGCCTCTCGTGGGAGAAAGCCTTTCACATACGAGATATTTTTACGCGTTGTACTCCACCACAATGGTGCACACAATAGGTGCTACAAGAATTCTACTGATATAGCAATGCCGGATGTTGGGGTTTCCGGCGAGGCTCTTGAGAAGTGCTTGCACTTATGTGCTTGCATTCGACGCCCGCGCGGTATTGTCTCTTCAAGCCGGAAGGGGCCATACAGTCATGTATCCCCACCGAAAGTCTCGAACCAAGAGCAAGAAGGGAAGGATTGTGGCATTCCCTGATTGCCTCCGACAAGCATTGCTCTAACCACCTCGCATTATCTATGCTAGCAAGGATGCTAGAAGAATACTACTGAGGTGGTTAAATTATAATGTGTTGATACTCATGGATGGTAGCTTTGATCTGTATGAAAATAGGTCTTTGTTATCGTATATGTAATTTTGTTGTAAGGTCTTTGTTATCGTATATGTAATTTTTTTATTTGTTTTATCTTGTACTCTTGTGCTCTATCTAAATAAATATTTTGTTGTCGTTAACAAAACATATATGTGCTCAAGCATAGAGTTTACTATATAAATGTATAAAAAATAAAAAAAGTAGATATAACCATAATTCATTAAATTATATAATAATATTAAGATAAGTATATATTACATATCTTGATCTAAAAATTAGTAGAAATTACATATATAATATTATTCTAAATTATATTATATAATAAAAAAATAGCGACGGCGTCGACGCCCGCTCCACCACCGCGCCGCGCGGTCCACCGCCGTGAGGATCAAGGATCCACACCAAGGTCCTTCGGTGCCGCCTCCGCGCCGCCACACGGTCGTTAGCGTCAGCGAGCATGCGGCGCAGCTCCACCGACTCTTCCTCGGCAGCGGCTCGGGCCGCATGCTCGGCATGCAGCCTCTACCGCAGATTGAGGGCCTCCACCTCGGCAGAGTGGCGCCTACGCCGCTCATCGGCGACTTGGGCGCGTAGGCCGGCGATTCGCTCCGCCGGTGGGGGGGCTCTGATGGCCGAGATCCTGGCAAAAAATTGGCCGGCCCTCTCGCCGGATGCTCCGCCCTCACTGCCGTCCTTGGAAGCGCCGCCGTCAGACGCCATGAACACGAGTGTGGAAGAATAGGATGAAGGGAGAATGAGGAGGCGCCGGATTTTCCCCTGGCCGGCGGTTTAAATAGGCATCTTAAAATACACATCACTGCCGGCTTGTAATAAGACCCGGCAGTGATATGTATAAAAATATAAAAAAAGTTCAAAAATTTTGAGGCGGCCTGGACTCGAGCGCGGGTCGCGGGTTCCGAGCGCGCGGCCTTAACCGGCTGGGACAAAGAGGGGAGATCGAAAGAGTGGAGCAATATAGGTTACTTAACCGCACATAGCGGTCTCCATCATCAACGCCGGGTCGTAACAAGAACCGGCGGTGATAAGTTGGCGGGGACGAACGCCAAATACCCGCTTCGTCTTCCTTGCCGCGCATTGATGGCGGTGTGAACTGATAGGCCACCGGCGACGGTGGCCTTTGAGTCCCCGCTGGTGGCCTTTATAATCGGCCTCCTCGGCTGCATTCTCCGCCTCCCACCTTCCTCTCCTTCCATTCTCTTCTCTCCTTCGCCATCGTCATGGAGTCCAGCGGCCGTGGCGTCGGTGGTGGCCGCAGCGGTGGTGACGGAGCCGGATGCCGGGGACGGCGTTTTCTGCACCCGTCGACCTCCTCCCCCGGCCGCCAAGTCCGCGCGCCGGAGAACCAAGTCCTCGCCCTGCGCGCGCAGCTTGCCCAAGAGCGGAGCTGGCGCAGGACGACCGAGGAGGCGCTGCAGGTGGAGCGCGCGCCCGCGCGGCGGCCGAGGAGGAGGCCGCCATCCTGCGATGCGGCGGCGGCCGAGCGAGACGGGCGCGGCCGCCGAGGCGGAGGAGGAGGCGGCTCGCAGCCCGGCTCGAGGCGGCGGGCCCCGTTAGGCGGCGAGCGGACGTCGAACGCCGCCGCCATTTTTTTTTATTAGTTTTTTTATTTACAAGAAATTTTAATTATGTAATGAAAAGCTTATCATATTATCAATATAATGAATTTCTATTCCAAAAGAGTTTCGTTTTATTTATTTTATTATTATTTTGAGCAAGTTGAATTATATAATGAATTATATAATGAATTTGAGCAAGTTGCCCTCTGTTCATGGGGAGGAGGAAGGAGAAGCGGGCGGTGTGCTGTCAGGCGGCCACTGCCGGCTCTCGCGCCTGCCGGTCTCTGGCTAGAGCCGGCGGTGATATCTGCCCACCTAATCACTGCCGGCTCTAGACACGGGCCGGCAGTAATATACTTATCACTGTCGGCTCTAGACACGAGCCGGCAGTAATATCCTCATCACTGCTGGTGCCTTTGCTGCCTCACGCGAGTCAGGCTCCGTCGAGCTTGGCACCGGCTGTGATGAGTCATCACTGCCGGTTTCGCCATTTCCGGCGGTGATACGGTGGGCTGTGATGTGCGAATCTGTAGTAGTGATGGTGGAAAAAATGCCTCAAACTTTTACAAGTGCGCATGTTAGGTGGTACTGCTGCTAGCTAGTCAAGTCTTAACAGAAGTGAGAATTCGACGCCGACCAAAGCACTCTGCACCATTGCGGGAATTCGTGCTACATTGTCCACAGTAACAGTGAAGGAAGCCGGCAACTAGACCAATTAATTAATGACCCGGAGTACGTGCAGCAGCTCATCTTCTTAAGTTTTTTGAACAAAAGGCCAGCCAGTGCATCGATCCTTGCTTGCTGCGGTCTCTCTCCTTTGTAGTTAGTCCCCCATCTTAATATATAAAGTGTCACCACCTCTAATTCAAAGACGAAAGAACGATTTTAGTTCTCTCTCTACACACTAGTACTATTGTGTATATTGATTTACGTATGTCTAGAGAAAGCATGTTTCGTATCATGCGACTTAAATAAAAAATGGTTACACGTATATGACGACAGAGGGGAGGAAAACACCTAACATGCTGCCCTGGCCAGTCTTGATGGAGTTTCATCAAATTTTCATTTGCATTTAATGAACAGCCACATAGGCATTTTAAATGATGTGGCACTGTATTTAAGAAGAGAGAGAAGAAATGAGTGTCATGGGGATGAAACTCTCTTGGCACGAATACCGACTCTCTATGAGTCATGAAATTCAATGTCTATGAAACTATAGAATGAAACTCTCCATTAGAGCGTCCGCAATGATAATAGCTATTAGCTACGTAGTCAGCTGATGAGGTAAGAGAGAAGGAAAAAAAAAAGACTATTTTATACTACTAGGTCCACATGCTTATCTCACGTATTTTTTGGGCCACCTGAAATAGATAATCTATTTGCATATAGCTAGTGAGCACTCTCTCTCTCTTACTTTTTGTTTGCCACGTCACATCTAGATAGCTAAATAGCTAACCATTGAGGACGCCCTTATGGGTGTGGGTTTCATCCGAGTTTCATTTCCTTCTACATGAGGTGGCAGACTTGGAAACAACACTATAAAACTCTCCACTGAGACTGGCCTAAGAGTGATGGATGGCACCTAGATGACTAACTAATGACCTGAGTCTACGGCTCATGTCTTCATAAAAGTGAAGAATGGCACCTAGACATATGCAACTTTTTAATTTTTTAGCAAAAGAGCACAGAGAACGATGATGGCACCTAGAAGAATTAATGACCGGGAGTCTATGGCTCACGTCATAAACCAACAGTATGATCTAGCACTGGCTCTAATAAGCTACTAATAAATATTGAAAAGAGATATTGTACCTAATAACAGTGTAATGAATATCGTGGTGTGAGAGATGGACGCACTATATATGAAATGTATCAGAGTATCTGTTAGTTAGACCGTCTGCACCGGGCGACGGCAAAGCTTACGCAAAAGCTTTGCCATTTACGCAACGGCTGCAGCGGGGGACTGCAAAGGTCCCTCAAGCCTTGCGTTCGGGCGCCCGAACGCCATCTTTGCGGGAGTACGGCGGCGAACTGCAAGGACGGTGCGGGCCCGCACGAAGGAGAGAGAAGGATGGGCGAGGAAGGGCAAGGCCACAAGCACGACGCCGATGGAGCGGACACGTGATGCCGCGCCGACCGGGGATTGGGGAGGGGGCGCTGTGGGGGATGGGTGAGCCCGCGCTGCACCCGCGCGAGGAGCGCCGCCGTCGGTGGAGGTTGCTCCGCCTCGCCATGGCCGCCCCTGCTCGAGATGCAGCCCCGGCGAGCGCCCTCCCCTGCCTCGAGCTGCTCCGCAGCGGCGCGCGCGAGGTCCGCTCCTTCGACCTCCGATGGACGAGGAAGATGCCGGGGACGGAGACGGGGCGGCGCGAGCAGTGCGACGAAGCCGGAGGAGCTGGCGGACGGCGCGACGGAGCTGGAGGGAGGGAGGGAGGACGACCTGCGGCTGGCGTGGGCGGGGACGGCGGACGGCTTCCGCGCCCTCCTTGCCGTCGTGCCAGTCGGGGCCGCCGGCTGAGGCTCCTGCTTCTCGGCCAGAGCCACCGAGGCCGGTCCGACGGCACCGGCAGAGGTGCGGATGGGGCGGAGGCGGCGGAGGTAGTACTCGAGAAGGACGGCCGCAGAGGAGGCGCAATGGGGCGGAGCCACGGAGGCTCGCGGCCAAGGATGGCCGGAGGAGGCGCAGTCGTCCAGCAGCGTCGACGAGAAGGGCGGTTGGCCAAGCCGCCGCCTCGGCCTCTCCCGCGCCGTCGGTTCCGGCCGAATGGATAAGGTAGGGAGGGGAAAAGAAAGGGAAGAAGAGAAGGGCAAAAAAAAACTGACACATGGGTCCCACAATGGATAGAGGGAGATATAAAGGATGTATGAGTGCGGAAGAAAACGATATAGAGGAGAGAATATCGATGACCAGGCTAGAATATTCCCTTTAGAGGAAGATATTGAGGATGTATGAGTGCGGGTAGTCTTAGTCTCTTATATTTTGCGCTATTCAATGATTAAAAAATTGATTCAGCTAGCTCTAAGCTAGACCAGTGAAGACGCTCTAAAAGTGAAGGATGACACCTAATAATGCATGTTTTCAAAAACTTTTAACGAAAGATCGAGCAATGGGAATTGTGGCACCTAGCTAGTAGGCCAATTAATTTATGACCCGGAGTTTACAGCTCTGGTCTTCATAAAAGTGAAGGATGGCACTTGGACTAATCTATCTTTTTAATTTTTTTTAACGAAAGAGCAATGCGCCTTCCGCTGCCATGGAAAAGAAATGATACAGCCAACCGATGCTCGTTGCCTAGCTCAAACGCATGTTAGGTGTACAGCCAACCATGTTTTGATATGCTGCATAGATGTAATCCTGTTATAAATAGGACGCAGGAGGACTTGCAGCATGCCCATCTCACTCGACCTTTGAGTAAAGAACCTTGAGGCTAGCTAGCATCAACATCGGGGGGCAATATGAGTGGGACATGCGTGGCCAGCATGGGCGTCTGTGGTTTTCTCCTGGCTGTAGCTGCCCGCAAGGTAAGTAAGGTGTTGGTGAATTTGTGGAGCTGCTCAGGTGGTGAAAGTCCGAACGAAGCACGTCCTGGCATGATGAGTGAGGCATGCACGGACAGTACGAGCACGGTGACGGAGCTGGTCCTGTGTGGTTTGCTCCTGGCTGTACCTGTGTGGTGGGTGTTGCGGCGGAAAACCAGCGATGCTAATCCTTTGCCGAAGAAGATTGGGAAACGACGGCTCCCAGATCGGAAGTATGGGGACCACCTCACGGTGCTGAGCATCGACGGTGGCGGGATTCGCGGGCTGATCCCGTTGGTCATTCTCCACGCCCTAGAGAAAGAACTCAAAGTGAGCCACTGCCTTTTTCCATTTCAGAACTACTAGCTCCTAAGTCCTACACCAGTGTTTTCAGGTATATTTTGCTTGGGGCGAGTCAGTAATGGGTAGCTTGCTTGATCTGTCTGTTCAGAATTTGGACGGGCCAGATGCCCGGATAGCGGACTACTTCGATGTCATCGCAGGGACGAGCACGGGCGGCCTCATCGCCGCCATGCTCACCACGCCGGATGACACAACGGGGCTCCCATATACCGCCAACTCGATAAAGAACTACTACTTCTCACCCAGGTTTGTACTAGTGTGCGCGTGCTCCTATTACTATCCTTTCCGTTTTAGAAAACATGCTATTCTCACATCTCGGAAAGTCAAATATTGTAAACTTTGACAAAAATTATATGAAAATATACTAACATTTATGAGGCAAAATAAGTACCGAGTTAGATTAGGTCAGTCTCAATGCACAGTTTCACCTCCCGATTTCCAACACATGAAACTTTACAATGAAACAGGCCTCTCTCTCAATGCAAAGTTTTATGGTCGAGTTTCATAGCTTATTTTAGTATAAAGTGGGTCCCACCTTCCCTATCTTCTCTCCTTCCCGCATCTTCCTCTTCCAGAAATTCCCCTCTTCCTATCTTCCACGCATGGAGGTCGAGCGACCACGGGCGCCCGCATCCTTCTCTTCCCCGCATGGAGGCGGAGCGGCCACAGGCGCCCGCATCCACCTCTTCCCTGCATGGAGGCCGAGCATGGAGGGCCATGCGGCCACGGTCGAGCGCGCGTAGTGCGGTGCGGCACGCGGGGGAGCGCCGTGCAGCCGCGAGCGCGGCGCGCGAGCGGCGAGCAGCGGCGTAAGAGAGGGAGCATGTGCAGTGGCCGGCGGACAGACTCGCAACCTCGATCGGGCTTGCGACGGCGAGCAGATATCCTCACAGCGTCTCGCGACGAGGGCAGGCCGCGGCGCCCGGCGGTGCTTCCTCCCGCGGCCGACGGGGCCGCTCCCACGCCCGCGCCCCAGCGGCGCTTCCTCCCACGCTCGCGACTGGTGGAGATGGCGCTCGCGACCGGCGACCCTCCCGCGGCGGAGGCAGGATGCGGACAGCGGTGGCCTCGCCCCCACCCGGTTTCACCCGGTGAAACGCCTCAGTGGGAGGTTCACCGGGTTTCACTGCCTGTGAAACCGTGTCCAGGTCGTTTCACCATGGTGAAACTCCTTCCTTCTCTCTCCTCTTCGTTTCAATCAAAAAATGCAATTCTGCTGATGTGGCGCTATAATAAATGTGCATGACACCTTGGTGAAACCTGCACTGAGACTGGGTTTAGTTATGAAATATATTTTCATAATAAATCTATTTTGAGACATAAATGCTAATATTTTTTCTATAAACTTTGTCAAAGTTCATATAGTTTGACCGATATGCTTTTCATAATAACATTTTTTTTTTTTGAAATGGAGGGAGTATGTACTAGCAGTACTATAGTATAAATTAGGTTACCGACAAATTGAAGTCACACTTATCGTCTTCCTAATTGGGTCTCCTGCCTGCTTTGCTTCACACACACATAGGGGCCGGATATGGGGCCTGCTACACTCCGTGAGAAGCTTGCTCTGTGGGCCCAGGTACGACAGCACGTTCCTGCACAAGGAGATCAAGCGCATCACGGGCAGCAACACCCTCGCCGAAACCCTCACCAACGTCGTGATTCCGACGTTCGACGTGAGCAGGCTAAACCCCATCATCTTCTCCTCCTTCGAGCCTCTAAACGGCGGCAGAGAGAATGAAATACTCCTCTCAGACGTCTGCATCGGCACGACGGCTGCGCCAACCTTCTTCCCGGCGCACCACTTCGTCTACAATGATGAAGAGCGCCGGCGTGATTTCCACCTCATCGACGGCGGCGTGGGCGCCAACAACCCCACCATGGTTGCCATAACCAGGCTCAATAGGGATGTACTGCGTGGAAACGGTGCAAACAATGGAGCAAGAATGGACTACAAGAAGTTGGTCGTCATCTCCATCGGGACCGGATCTACCAGGATGGAGGTCGGCAACTGGGACGCGATGTACACAGCCGAGGATTGTGCCAAGTGGGGCTCCATTGGCTGGATCTTCAAATGGGGCCTCAACTGGGGCCGCAGGCCCTGGATGTTCAACTGGTGGGCCCGCAAGCCCATCATCGACATGCTCATGCACGCTAGTGACTTCTTGGTCGACCAAAACGTGGCCACGCTCTTACACAATCACGGATGCGAGAACTACCTCCGCATCTAGGCTGTTGAGGTACTACCTAATCAATTAATCCTTTGTTCGGATATTGTAAAATTCATCTCAATTTACATGTGTTGGGGTGGATAACAATATATACCCAATCGATCCATTGATGTGAATCCATCTACATCTAAATAAGACTTTATTATTTAATTAGATTGATTTTCTCCTGGGTATTTTTTGTCTGGTTTAACTAACGACGTCTCTACTCTAACAAATGTAATATATAGGTTGATGAAACATACTTATCAATGGACGATACCACCGAGGATAACATGAGGAGCCTGCTCCGCATCGGCGACGAATTGCTGGAGAGACAGGTATATAGGGTGCAAGAGATAACGGGTAATTACCAACCCGACCATGGTGACCAGCCCGACCACCACGAACAGATAACAAACAGGGAAGAGCTCCGGCGCTACGCCCAAATTCTCTGGGATGAGCGCCGCCGCCGCACTCCTCTTCGTTGATTCGTTGTTATGCGTAGCACCGGACGCGGGTTGGATCCTTGGATCGACTCTCACGTTTATCGAAGGTTGAGCGATAAAATAAAACTTTTTCTCATTTTATTCTGTTATATCAGTGGAGCATTAGTAGAATTGCGTTATGTGTCCTAAAAAAAGTATCAGTGTTTTGTGCCATCATCCATCCTATAAGAACTTCTAAAATTAGTTTACAACTATGTTTGTTGCAATAATTTGACACGATGTTTTCCATCTAACCCATGGAATACATGTGCAAGGATATGTACGCTGCCCAATCCAATGTGATAAACCAAAATATAAGCTACATGAGTGTGACTTTCTCTTGCATTGTTTCTAAATTATTGTGTGCAGCTTTTTCTGTCAAATGCTTTCTAGAGAATCTATGTGGTTTCCTATACAATTCATGTTTTTGGCTCATTTTCGCAAAAATGAATCTCTATCGCCGATAGAATTATCATATATCCAGTGTTTCCGTTTATCTGTACCTTCGATATGGACATATGTTTTTATTTATTTATCGAAAATAATGTAAAACCAGGCCATGGACAAATGGAAAATATCTCATAGACTGCTCATTCATGCGAGATCTGCTCCTCTAGAGGATGCTTTTCAGAGAAAAATCACTTCTGAATGCAAATGTTATTCGAACAGTGAAAAATACTTGTTACAACACTGAAAATTCATTCTAGTGAAACTGAAATTTTGTGGTTGCCCAATGTATTGCCATGAGTCCTTAAATACCAACATCAGCATGCACAAGGAAAATAAAAGACAATCTTACAGTGTCACGCACCAGGCCTATATGAAACAACCCATGTCCAACGGTACACAAGTTAGGCCTTGTGTGGGACTGGTCCGCTCCACCAAATAGAGTGTTCCTAAAATGAAGTTGCAACACCACTATGGAGCAGTAAGTGGTATATAATTTAATCCGATCCCAAGCGTCTGGGTGGCCCCTCCTGCGCCAGCAGGTTGCTGCGCTGGAATCCCTGCTGCCCCTGCTCTGCTCCGTGAAACAGAGCAACAAGAACATCGTAATTAGTCAATACAAGTGCTCACCTGCTCCAAGAATAATGTTTTATTCACTTTTCTCCTGATCATAGAAATTATTACTGTCAGTCACAATTCAAAATTCCCAACACACGAACGCAGCTAATTAAGTTTAAAAAAACAAAAGAGGGAGTTGTCCATTTGCTCTGTTCCTCAGTTGTTGTAACTTTGTTTGACTCACACATATCTTAAGGGCTAAGAAGAACATGGACCGCATTCATTTTCTGCTCAACTCCACCAAATAAAAGACAATCTGTTCACGTTCAAAAATGTCTAAGGAAGGGTCAACGCGTCGATTTGGCAGAACGGGCGACTTCGGCGCATGAATCAAGCGCCGGACACGGCCTCTGCCGGCGCCGGAAGCGTCCGGCGCTCGCTGGACGCTGTCCAGAAGCAGCTGCACTGGCCCCGAGCGCCGGACGCTGAGGCGTCGGACGCGCCCACGAGCGCCGGACGTGGCGCGGGTGGACCGCGTGTGCGACCACGTGCCAGACGCAGCGCAGAGAGGTCCACCCGCAGCCCGGGCTCCGGACGCGCGCGCCGGACGCACGCCTGGAGGCGTCGGACGCGTCCGACGCATTTTAGGCGCGACCGACTCTGATCCAGGTCACGTTTTTGGGAAGTTTTGGCGTGGAAAACTTGTCGTACGAGTTTTGTAGATGTTTTCTACCGGAATAAGACCACCCCCTCTATATATATGAGAGGATCACGGCCGATTGATCACATCCAATCAATCGAACACAAACCAACTCGATCAACATCGATCAAGTCTATCTTCTTCTACCTCTAGCTCTAATTGCTCTCTCAACCCATCTATTTGTTGTTCGGCGTCTCTCTCCGCGAGTTTTCTGGCAATCCTAGGCGTCATCCGCTGGCTCCTAGGAGATCCCCTACGTGCCTCCTCTTGACGGGTCTTCCCGGAGGTGGTTCTAGTGTTTTCACGACCGTCGACGAGCTCTACACCGGCTTATCGATCTCTAAATCAGTTTGCCGGTCACGCTATGTTGTCGCTGTGTTGCAGGTCGCTTCGAGCTACCTCTAGGGCGTCCAAAGCCCACCTACCCGGTGTGTTGATCCGATCCGACGGATTCCAGCGTCAACAGAATCTTACGTGGCTGAAATATCCTCCATGCAGAGAGTGCAGTGCCATGCAATGTGGAGCCTATATATTATATTATAGAATCCCCTGTTCAGGTAAGGTATGCCTTCCGTTTACTGGCATGTTTTTTTTTTTGGTCTGGAGTGTGTGCCAAATTAAGGTGACAAACACCGTGGTGTCAAGATTTCAGGAAACATGTGCTACTATTATGCAGGAGAGACACCGACGCTGCTGCGATCAGTGGCGAATCTAGAATTTTAGGTCGGGTATGCCTTCCAAATAATTTTATACATGATTCAGCAAATTTTTTTTAATTCGGTAACAAAGCTTATATTTATAGATGAACCGAAAACCATATCTAGTAATACAATATAAATATTTTCAAAAGCCATACCATTAATTGAAATATATACACAATAGAGTACTAGAGACTTACAGTACTGATATATTCGACGCTTCGAAGAGACATAAATTGTCTCGATTATATCATCTTCATCAACTTCAAAGAAAATATCCCGCTCAATGAAAGTGACTAGACAATCGTCCAAAGGGCTCTCTCTCATATGGATCAGGATCAGGAGAACGATTAAGAGTGGCAGCAGCTTCCTCTAACTTCTTCTTTGCTTCGTGCTTCTGATAAAGAGGTGCAATATCCTCTTGCATTTTTCTCTTCATTATATTTCATAAAAGGATTAAGTCCACTTTTGACCCCTCAACTATCGCCGTGGTCTAATTCTTACCCCCAACTCCTAAACTGTCTAGTTTACACCCCCAAAGTTGCTAAACCATGCAAATGTAGCACCTTGGCTGGTTTAAGCCTGTTTTGTGATGACGTGGTGGTGGTTTCTGGTTTTGACTGCCTATGTGGCATTGCCCTGCCATGTTGGACAATCTGAGTTTTTTTTGTCACTGCAATGGGCCGACCCAGCCTGTTCACATTACCCTACTCAGCCCGCCAACTATGTTGGCTGCATGCTCAGCCCGTCAACTCTATTGGCTTCATGTTACCTTGCTCAGCCTGTTCACATGAGTTTTTAACAGAATTTCACAGAGACAATTGAATTCACAGAATTGAGTTCAACACAAATAAATTTCCAGAATTCATGAAACACATTAGTTTTTTAACGGAAAATGCAACAAACCAAATGACTACGGCACATGAGGCGGCGGGCGTCGGTCAGGCGCGGTCTTCAGCGCCGGTCTAGCGCGTAATGAGGCGGCGGCGGTCTTCACGGCGTAGGGTTTCCCCATCCGCGCGAAAGCAGAGAAGCGACGGCGGTCTTCACAGATACGGAGAACTAACTGCTCTAGCGTTTCGAGCGAGAAAAAAAATTAGACAGGCCGGGTGTTTTCCTGTTCGACCGATTTAGGCCAACGTGGTGGTAAATGCCATGCAGGCAGTCAAACCACTTCCACGTCATCGGAAAACCACTCTAAACCAGCCCAGGTGCTACATTTGCATGGTTTAGCAAATTTGGGGGTGTAATCTAGACGGTTTAGGAGTTGGGGGTAAGAATTAGACCATGCCAATAGTTGAGGGGGCAAAAGTGGACTTAATCCTTTATAAAAATCACAAAGATCAGATCAACTCTGTGTGATAGATAATTCTATATAATTCGCAAAGCAACTAGCAATAAAAGTATAAATGTTTTTTCAAAAATTAAAAGAACCAAAAAACATGAATCACACCTCAAGCCTAAACCAAACCAGATGAGATCACGATCGGCGTAGGGCGGGGATTCAGCGGGCGTCGGGCGTTGCGGTCGCCGACCGGCTTGACGACGTAGGGCACCGGGCACGGTCGCACCGATGGGCGGATCCACGGATGGCCTATTGGCGTGTGGCGTGACGGCGTGGGCACGGTCCGCGACCGCGACGCCGGTCGCCGGCACTCCGCGTAGGGCGAAGAAGAACAGTCGAGTAGTCAACAAACTTGACTCGAAGTCGCGCTGGGAACCTGCCTGGACTGGATTCGATCCAATTCCATTATCCTCCCTAATCCCGACGTCAAAAGTCACGGCCACATGGGCCGCGTGGGCCTACCTGCCTCTCGGCTAGCTGCAGCTTGCTTCTCGCTCGTATACAGTCGTGGATGAGTTATTTTATAAATACTAGTACAGTGCATGTGCTAACGCTACGGTTTCAATCAGGGATGCACATTAAAATAACCAAACAACGATATTTTTTTATAGTTCCACTCACAAGCAATTGTATATAACCATGTACATTATATCCAGAAACGCTCATGCATAACAAGGATAATATCTATACATTCATTTACGTTGCTAACTTTGTTACCAAATTTTTCATTCCAATTCTTGCCTTTTTTAATTATTATATTGCAACTCTACTAATTACAATACAACAAAACATATGCTGAAAAATAAATTGAATGGCCCCTTCCTTTTTAATAGAACTGGCCAGAAGTGTCTTCAAACACTAATATGATGGTGAAAACCCTATGCCGTTGTAGCCCGTGCCGTTCCACCTCGGCCGAGCCCACCATGGTTTGCGGCGCGTCCGTACGATAGTGTGTGTGGCGGCCACAAGCGGTTTTCTGCTTCCCGTACTTCTGTTTCACCATGCTCCTTCCATCCAATTCCAATACATACACATTGTTTCCAACGATGACAACGCAAATAAGCTCATCATCGTCGTCCTTGGCCCGAACACCGCCTCCGCCGCTGCAATTTCTGCACAACCAAGCCTCATGCTGGTGTGGGCGCTACAGTCTAGTGTCTATGGCGGCGCTCATGCCAGGTGTGGGTGCCGCGCGTCTGGGCGACACCGATGGCAACGACCTACGCGGCGACGCCAGGGTCCTCCTCGCGGGGCTCGTCGTCGGTGCCTGTAGCATGCCTAACAGATCACGCCTGAGAAGGAAAATGAGGTTAGAGAGCAATTTCAGTAGGGGGGTTTCCGCAAAATGTCAAAGCCATCAATCCATGTGACCTGTCCACGTTAGCAGCCAATGCCTGTGTGGCCACGACACTACCATTGATGAGGAAGAATAAAAGATCCAGTACCCAGCTATTACGTTTTTTAGTTGGAGTACCTATCTGGGAACCACCCAATAGTTTAGGTACCTATGGTGCAATTGTATCCTTTCAAAATTAGCACAGACAATTGTCATGCGCATACACACTCTGATTATCATGCAAGGTTTACGAAGATAAATACAACACTCATGATCTCCATAAATATTAAGCTACTCCATGTTATCACTTAATGTAGTGCGATTTTGTAACACCCTAAAATTTGCATTTTTTTAAAATAGAGTAAAAATGTTTGAATTTGAATTTTGTGCTCATAAAAACATAGGAAAACTAATATTCTTTTCACTAAATTAAAATTCATCATAGGGACTAGCAACATTGATGGTGCATACATGCTGGTGCATTTTATTTATTGCAATGAGTGGTTTGATTCAATGTTCAAAATGTTTTCAAATGCTTTTAAATGGTTTTGAAATATAAAAATAAAAATAAGTTATTCTAACTTCCTTTGTGTTTGTGGCCCGAAGGCCCTAACCTCTCGGTCTCTCTCCTGTCTGGCCCAACATCCAGGTTTCCTTTGGTCTCCATCTCCCTCTAGCTTCCAAGCCCTTGACAACGGAACCCCACGAGGCGGTGACTCCCTTCTTTGTTGCACATCGTGAACGCCTATCTCCCGTTGGAAACAGCCCATCGAGAGGTTCTCCCTATAAAACCCGAGCCTGCATACCTTGTTGCCCTTTCTCCAAGCCTAGCGCCTTCCTGCCGCCGCCATGGCGATTTCGCGATGCCCTAGCTCTTGTCAAAGTGCCGCCGCCCAAGTTCATCAATCCACGCCGTGCGTGTTCTGCTCGGCTCTGAATCCTGGCATGCTTGTTCTGGCCACCGTCGTTCTTGGTCGACGACGTCGCTGCTGCTCGGGATTCACCATCACGTACGTATATGTAAATAATTAAAAGGCCAGCAAGCAGATGCTTTCTTCTATCGCCTTGACGCCAGGAACTAGCGTCATGCATTCTTGATCAAAAGGTGAGATGCACACGGCTCCTTGCCTTGTAGGATCTTCCCGATCTGTTTTCCCTTCCTGCTTTGCTCATTCGCCATCGTCATGATAATGCAGAACGTCGTCGTCTGCTGCCTTGCCAACATCTCTACCGCTGTTGATCAACGCCGTCACTGTGCATCTCCGCTAGGTGTTGCTGTCTCTCCAGTCCCCACTGCCAGACTTCTATCCGAGCAATCCCGTCGAGGAGGTCACCGGCCGCCCCGTCGAGCCCCACCATGCCATCGAGTTTTCCCTGTCCGCTAAACTCTGTCAGGTCTCAGGTGAGGTTTTCATCTTCTGCTCGACCATCCAGTGCTTTTACCATAGCGAACCAAGGCATGAACGTTGCCTTCATCGATCAAACTCCAGCGAAGCTCACCGTGCACCTTGCCTGCTGCCTTGCTTTGCTAGCTTTGATCACGTCATATCTAGCTTTGACGACATATACATATGTTTTCTTGCCGTTTTCTTTTAGAAAAACAAATCCTCGTATACTATAGAAATACACATATATGTACATACAGCTATCCTGTTGCCGTCCGGTGCCTTGTCCTTCGTGCACCATAAATCCTGCCATTCAGTCTGTGTTAGTTGTATATGCTTATCGTTACTGTCATCTTATTCCTTGTATCATCTCCTCATCATATATATATATATAATATGCGTCGCCATATGTGAATAAAATATATAGTTTTCTTTTCAATGTAAATTCTTCGGTAGGTGTTCCTCTTTCACCGTGGCTCCAATTAGAATGCTTTTCGTGTCTCTATCATCGTAGTGATATGTATATTTGTTTTCAAACCTTTTTCATTGATTGGTGTATTGTTCTAATTAACTTTATTATTTTGCTTCGTGTATGATTGTTCGGATGCTTGTGTGGTGCTTTATAATCAAGTCTAGTCGGTGAGCTTTGCGTTGGTGATTTATAACAAGTTGGTGATCTAGAAGAAGTTAGAGATCAAGAAGCAATTCATTGAAGATTGCATTTGAAGAAGGATCTAATTTTAAAGGCAAGTATAGCTTCGGGTTTTCTTTACGTAACTATGATCATGTAATTTGATTAATGTTTATGCAACAAACGATAAAAATGACTTTTTAGTAACTTGAGGATTTATCTGTACGTGATTTATCATGGACTTACCGTACAACTGTGAGGGCTATATGGCTCTGGCTTTAGCTCAGTATGAGGACTTTTTCTAGCTTGTTAGCGGTTACCCGAAAGGGCGCAAGAGGGGTGTGTCTCGGGTTGGGTGTAGTGCGGCTTCTGTCCTAATGAGTATAGGCTGCGGTCGTTGTGCCATTAGGAAGAGGGGCTCTACATTTGCAGGTCACAGAAACCTAGCGGCCCTAACTTGTTAGGCGAACCTTTGAAAGGCTTCATAGTGACCCCTGTCGGCTTTTCTTGGTAGAGGGCTAAGAGGCTGATCACCTCGGGCGAAAGGGTAAATCACGACTCACAGTGAAAGTGTACACCTCTGCGCAGAGTTAAATCGATATATCGTCCGTGCCCACGGACAGGGCGGCCTTGACACATTTACATTGGGATAATGATTCTTGTCATGTTAAGATGTTTATTTGTTTACCGTTTTATGCTCTACATTATTTATGTTACAATGATCATGAGAATATGGGATCTATACTTGTTGCTATACTTGCGAGTTCGACATGGACTCACTCTTGCTATTCCCCCACACTTCGGGAGAAGTTTAGGTTTGTTGTCAACCGATCGTTGGATCCGGTGGAGTGAAGTCAATACCCGAAGATTAGAGTTGTCTTTCCGCTGATTGTTTCCAAGGTTATATCTCTTTTTACCGAGTACGCTAAGCATTGTTATTTGATATCACCCCTTATTTGTAGCTATATGTGAGATTTGATCTCTAAGACTCACATATGGTGTGTATCTGTTTTGTCCTTAAAATCGGGTATTACAAGTGGTATCACTCAATGCTTGCCGACCGGGACGCAAGCCTAGTTAGAAACTGGTCGTCTCAATGTTTTGGAATTGCTAGAACAACCTTGTTCTACATACCTTGACATTTTCTTCACTATGTCTCGAGTCTTGATATTCATTTTCTCCTTGATGCCTATTTGAAAGCCTTTGTTCTCATTCTTGTTGATTTCTTATCTCTCTAGCCTTGTCATTTTCAAAAAGACATGCCCACTTTTGTCTCTACTCCGTTATGAAAATCTTGTTTCATCCTCTAAGTCATCTCTCTTTGGATGGTTCGTAACGAGAAGGCTGCTCGCATCAACTATGAAGGACCATGCCTCACTAGATGGAATTATGCTCCGACAGAACCACAGAATGAAAAAGCTCATCCTGCCTTACCAAAGACTCATACTTGTTGGCGCAAGGAGTACATCAACATGCCATTTAGCAGTGAAGATTTCTTACATCCACGATTGAAGTGTTTGCTGCAAAATCACCAACTAGAGCTGGTAGAAGTAAGGCAACACTATGAGGAAGCTCTTGATGAGATAGGTAAGTGGAGAAGTTGTGTTGGATTACCCAAGATAAATGGAGTGGTAGACATGTCTCGCTCAACCCCATGCAAGAGAGGTTACCCTGGATGTCGCTGCAGTCACACCGTGTTCAAGAAGTAGGAGTTAGTGTCCCCTATTATAATAAACCGTTAGTTGCGAAGTTAGTAAAGTCGAGTCAGTCTTAATGTGTGGTTTGTGAACCTTAAGTGCCTTGTTGTGTTGTTATTATTCTTATGTTTGAGTTGCATCTTTGTAATGAGTGCAATGATATTGTGGGCTTTGTTCACAATTTCATTTAGTTTATAGGCCTAAGGTATAAGGATTAGTGAATAGATAGTTGGGTTTTGGTTTCCTTCTGTTTTCTGCATCCTGTCCCTTCGGAATAATCTGTCTTCCTCGGCTTATATCTCAAACTCTAGATGACCAAAAATCAAGAGAAAATTCTGGATAAAAGTAGACTTCAAGATCTTTCTCTATGCGTAAGAATCACCATCAAAGCGGTTCTCGTTTGGGAGTTCCAAAAATGACAAGACGAATAATCTGTGCTGTCAGAAATCTGGAGCAGTCAGTAAAGATCTGGTCACAACGTTCTCTCTGTGTGAGCAATGGTCGTGAAATTTTCCTGGGACAAACTGGACTTCCGTAACTTTCCAATGCTGCAAAAACCATGTCCATATCTATTATGAGCTGGGAACTATGGCTGTTACAATCTGAAGTTTATGTCCTGTCTAGAGATCTGAGCTGAGCAGTCTCTATTGTTGTTAGTTTTCGACCAACTTAACTACAGAATCTGGAAACATGTTCTATAGGAAAGTTACAGAGGATTACATAAGGTTTCCAACAGTGTAAGGTATGGCTTCATTGGATCAACAGAGCTCGAGATATAACTGTTGCAAGCTACTGCATTGGTGCTGCCAGATTTACTGGACAGATTTCATGTATGACTGCAAAAGATTATCTTAACTATAGAATCTGGAGAAGTGTTCTATAAGAAAGTCATAGAGAATTTTATAAGCTTTCCAACGGTGTGAGTTATGAATTCATTGGATTAATGGAACTGGATTTTTGGTAGTTTTACCGCGCTGCTGGATTTCTGCTCGCGGGGAATTTCAGAACACTTGCTATTGCCTATGCACAGGAGTTTTCTCTTGGATATCGGAGGTCTTCATGATAATTTAACTCACTGAGAAGAAGATACAAGCTATCCTTTGGTGCCCCTAGTTGATATTTTCTTAAGGGGGTAGTCAAGCTAAATAAGTTGCAAGATGAAAGTTTCATACTTTCTAGTGCTTAACTTGGGAAGAAGCGGTTATCTCTATGATTGGAAGTCTAGCCTTGCAAATGTTCTTTTCTTGAGAATAACTACTTGTTGGATCATCTATATGAAGCTCAAGAATTTAGAGATCAACTCAAGATAAGTGGCATTGATGACAGAGGCGTGGGATGATGGATTTATTCTCTGTAGCTGGTTCTACAAAACACAATGTTACACCAAACATGGCAAGTAAGTTTTGAGCGATGGAAGTTAAGTAATCTTTAGTAGCGGAAACATGGAGAAGAGCTCAGTTAAGTTAATGATGTGGATCTCTCCCAAGGATACAAGTGTGACTTGGAGTTTTCTTTTGGAATAGTAAGGTTCTAACATAGGTTCGTTGGAGGCATTATAATATTGGACACAAGAGTTTCTGCAGGATTGTGGAGGTATCCTATATAATAGGAGTGAAGGTTTGTGCATCAAGTCAATGAATGAAGAGTGAGTTGGACTTTTGGGGCTTATGTGATTTAGAGTGATCCATTGTGGAGCATAAAGGTACTATCTACTTGGACATAAAGAGGGACATAAGGCCGATCATAATTTTAAAAGGATCTTTATTAAGTTTGCATTGAGCTACTGATATTATAGTTGGATTGGGAATGATTGTGTTCTGAATGATAAGTTAAGGTTTATGCCATGGAGATTTGAAGGAACTAACCTTTTAAGGTACATTATATCATTCAGAAGAACAAAAGGGAATGAACGTCTTCACTAAAGATTGGAATTGAATATTGTGACACCATAGTTAGCTTGAGTAATCAAAGGTTTGTGACTCGGAAGCACACAAGCTATCACCTGGGAGAAGCAAACGGTCACTATCGATAATCTTAGCATATTTAGAAGGTGCTAGAGAAGATCGAACGACGCCAAGATCGACTTGTGTGTGCAACTGGAGTGATATCACTAAGCACTACAAATTAATGTTTTGGAACAAGAGGAATCACAAAGTATAATTGGGAGTGACTAAAAAAAATAAAAGATTAAGGAGTTGTGGTCTAAAGTGGAGCAACTCAACCAGAGCATATAAAATCGATAAGGTTCTGAAAATTGGAATCTACTTTAGACCAAGAAAATAAGGATGCTATGTTGGAAGGTGAGACTATGAAGTGGGAGATTTGATAGTGTGGATTAATGAAAGGATATAGAGAAAATGTTGAAAGTTGGAATCAGTGTGTACGAGAGTTTTGGTGTTGCACATTGGAATCAGTGAGTACGAGAGTTTGTCATACAATGGAGTTCACATACACCTATCTCAAGGTGGTCGTTACGAGAAGCAAAGGAGTAATCATGTGAAGAGTAGTCTAGCAACGAGCTGTGATACTGCATATATGGTTACTAAAAAAAAAAAAAAAAAAAAAAAAAACAAACAGGGACAAACAGTACGAGGTTACCTGAGAATTAGTTTGGGGTACCTAATGTGTTCATCGTATCACTGTTTAAAAGATGTGGAGTTAAGTGCTCAGAAGGATTTTGCCTATATTGAGTGTCCGGTCAAAGTTTTTAAAATAGTTAGCAGTTTAAAGGAATAAGGTTATCAGGATATATGCAAACTAAAGTGGAATCCTTTATCAAGAAGATGAAGCTACTCGATGTATAAAAGAAGATCCAATGACCGAGTATCCTTATCTCTTGGATCACCATCTTTCGAATCTCGGGACGAGATTCATCTTACGGGGGGTAGAGTTGTAACACCCTAAAATTTGCATTTTTTTTAAAATAGAGTAAAAATGTTTGAATTTGAATTTTGTGCTCATAAAAACATAGGAAAACTAATATTCTTTTCACTAAATTAAAATTCATCATAGGGACTAGCAACATTGATGGTGCATACATGCTGGTGCATTTTATTTATTGCAATGAGTGGTTTGATTCAATGTTCAAAATGTTTTCAAATGCTTTTAAATGGTTTTGAAATATAAAAATAAAAATAAGTTATTCTAACTTCCTTTGTGTTTGTGGCCCGAAGGCCCTAACCTCTCGGTCTCTCTCCTGTCTGGCCCAACATCCAGGTTTCCTTTGGTCTCCATCTCCCTCTAGCTTCCAAGCCCTTGACAACGGAACCCCACGAGGCGGTGACTCCCTTCTTTGTTGCACATCGTGAACGCCTATCTCCCGTTGGAAACAGCCCATCGAGAGGTTCTCCCTATAAAACCCGAGCCTGCATACCTTGTTGCCCTTTCTCCAAGCCTAGCGCCTTCCTGCCGCCGCCATGGCGATTTCGCGATGCCCTAGCTCTTGTCAAAGTGCCGCCGCCCAAGTTCATCAATCCACGCCGTGCGTGTTCTGCTCGGCTCTGAATCCTGGCATGCTTGTTCTGGCCACCGTCGTTCTTGGTCGACGACGTCGCTGCTGCTCGGGATTCACCATCACGTACGTATATGTAAATAATTAAAAGGCCAGCAAGCAGATGCTTTCTTCTATCGCCTTGACGCCAGGAACTAGCGTCATGCATTCTTGATCAAAAGGTGAGATGCACACGGCTCCTTGCCTTGTAGGATCTTCCCGATCTGTTTTCCCTTCCTGCTTTGCTCATTCGCCATCGTCATGATAATGCAGAACGTCGTCGTCTGCTGCCTTGCCAACATCTCTACCGCTGTTGATCAACGCCGTCACTGTGCATCTCCGCTAGGTGTTGCTGTCTCTCCAGTCCCCACTGCCAGACTTCTATCCGAGCAATCCCGTCGAGGAGGTCACCGGCCGCCCCGTCGAGCCCCACCATGCCATCGAGTTTTCCCTGTCCGCTAAACTCTGTCAGGTCTCAGGTGAGGTTTTCATCTTCTGCTCGACCATCCAGTGCTTTTACCATAGCGAACCAAGGCATGAACGTTGCCTTCATCGATCAAACTCCAGCGAAGCTCACCGTGCACCTTGCCTGCTGCCTTGCTTTGCTAGCTTTGATCACGTCATATCTAGCTTTGACGACATATACATATGTTTTCTTGCCGTTTTCTTTTAGAAAAACAAATCCTCGTATACTATAGAAATACACATATATGTACATACCCGTCCGGTGCCTTGTCCTTCGTGCACCATAAATCCTGCCATTCAGTCTGTTAGTTGTATATGCTTATCGTTACTGTCATCTTATTCCTTGCATCATCTCCTCATCATATATATATAATATGCGTCGCCATATGTGAATAAAATATATAGTTTTCTTTTCAATGTAAATTCTTCGATAGGTGTTCCTCTTTCACCGTGGCTCCAATTAGAATGCTTTTCGTGTCTCTATCATCGTAGTGATATGTATATTTGTTTTCAAACCTTTTTCATTGATTGGTGTATTGTTCTAATTAACTTTATTATTTTGCTTCGTGTATGATTGTTCGGATGCTTGTGTGGTGCTTTATAATCAAGTCCGGTCGGTGAGCTTTGCGTTGGTGATTTATAACAAGTTGGTGATCTAGAAGAAGTTAGAGATCAAGAAGCAATTCATTGAAGATTGCATTTGAAGAAGGATCTAATTTTAAAGGCAAGTATAGCTTCGGGTTTTCTTTACGTAACTATGATCATGTAATTTGATTAATGTTTATGCAACAAACGATAAAAATGACTTTTTAGCAACTTGAGAATTTATCTCGTACGTGATTTATCATGGACTTACCGTACAACTGTGAGGGCTATATGGCTCTGGTTTTAGCTCAGTATGAGGACTTTTTCTAGCTTGTTAGCGGTTACCCGAAAGGGCGCAAGAGGGGTGTGTCTCGGGTTGGGTGTAGTGCGGCTTGTCCTAATGAGTATAGGCTGCGGTCGTTGTGCCATTAGGAAGAGGGGCTCTACATTTGCAGGTCACAGAAACCTAGCGGCCCTAACTTGTTAGGCGAACCTTTGAAAGGCTTCATAGTGACCCCTGTCGGCTTTCCTTGGTAGAGGGCTAAGAGGCTGATCACCTCGGGCGAAAGGGTAAATCACGACTCACAGTGAAAGTGTACACCTCTGCGCAGAGTTAAATCGATATATCGTCCGTGCCCACGGACAGGGCGGCCTTGACACATTTACATTGGGATAATGATTCTTGTCATGTTAAGATGTTTATTTGTTTACCGTTTTATGCTCTACATTATTTATGTTACAATGATCATGAGAATATGGGATCTATACTTGTTGCTATACTTGCGGAGTTCGACATGGACTCACTCTTGCTATTCCCCCACACTTCAGGAGAAGTTTAGGTTTGTTGTCAACCAGTCAGTTGGATCCAGTGGAGTGAAGTCAATACCCGAAGATTAGAGTTGTCTTTCCGCTGATTGTTTCCAAGGTTATATCTCTTTTTACTGAGTACGTTAAGCATTGTTATTTGATATCACCCCTTATTTGTAGCTATATGTGAGATTTGATCTCTAAGACTCACATATGGTGTGTATCTGGTTTTGTCCTTAAAATCGGGTATTACAGATTTCATCTAGGAGATCAATAAGCATATGTTTGAGGTCAGCTGCTCGTGAACACATCAGCTTTTTCCAATTTCGCTCTACCTTTGATCTCACCAAAAAAATTATTTTGATAGAACTTCTAGCAATGCAGGCACCTAATATGCAAGTGGAAAACAATATTGCCATCGAAGTTTTTAAGTGCAACAGTAATATATGATTCAACACAAATGCAAAGATAAACCATAGTGAAAGCGAACATATGATTCAACACAAATGCAAAGATAAACCATAGTGAAAGCGAAAAGTTAAAATTTACAAGCAGCACTTTCGACAACAAGAATATGAGACAAAATAGAAGGGGCTGGTACACATGCAGCTAATTAGTGAGAATTACCTGTACAATTCAAGTTTGGATCCATATGAAAATGAAACTTGCAATATTAGAACCATGCATTGCTATATTTATCTAGCTATTACAACATTAGAACAACATCCGCATTGCTATCTCCTTTACCCAGGCAGTGGAAGAAACAACAGAATTGTGCAAAGCATGCAAGAATAGATTTCCAACATGCTTTCGTCATGGAGATCTTCATAATCAGAAAACAAGGCTCTGGACCATGAATTTTCAAAATGCACAGAAATTAAAGTGTGAAGGTTTGGTCACCTTTATATATTGATCGAATACTGGAGAGCTCCAGTGCATACTTTCTAATATGCGGTGCCTAACCATTAGAAAATTTGAAACCCCTTCACACATATATTTCTGTGCATACTTTCTAATATGCGGTGCCTAACCATTAGTCAAAATTCAGCATTGTCTTCCTTCAAATCCTACATCATTTTGTTTTAAAAAAAGATCAGAAAAACCATATTCCTAATACAATCACTAAACAGGAGCAAATAAACTTTTAGAGAGGCTGAATACTTTAATGATGTAGAGAAATAAAATAAACTTAAATTGAGCACTTTTTTTCAAAAATCTCGTCCAATCAAGCAAAACCTTCTTTGTCTCTGAACCAAAATGATAAAGCCAAATTACTGATATACCACTGGAGGACTTCTACTTCATTTTCCTTGAATAACATATTGTAAATTAATACTGGATCCTTAAACTAAGGTCTGTATCTAGAATGTTTTAAGGAATTTTTAATATATTGAAGAATTACATGCAATTTTTATTTGGTATAATCATACAATTCCCATTCAGGTATAAATGTAACTAATGTAAACAGGAATATTTTTGTAACGGAAAATGCAGCACTGCTCTATGTGAAACTTTCTTCCTTTTCAATAAAATAATATATTGATAAGATAAAATATGATCATAAGCAGGTCTTTGTAGATGGCATGGGCTTCGTGCCATGTGGTGGCTTGACAGAACTGAACCAAAATGGTAAAGCCTAGATTGGAGATAATGGAAATACATATCCCTCTTTAGCTAGCAATAGTTGAATGCCAAGTTGCCAACCTCTTTCGCACTGCCAACGTACAATTATTTATAAGTTGCAGAAGTTTATGGAACACGTGAGAAATCAGGAAACCATTATGATGTTAAAAGAATCAATTTATAGCGGCACCCTACATCCCAGTTAAACAACCACCAAGTACCTGATGCTCTCCGTTTGCATTATCATACTGAACTTCTATCCGGTTCTGTAAACCTCTTTAGGCATTCTTGCTAAAACACGCTAAAGAAAGTATGTTAATGTTAACTATGAATAAAACTTCACTCTACTGCAGTCTACAGTAAACCCAAATTCATCAAATTAATAAACAAATTACTTCAGTTTAAAACGCATTGAAGTGAATTAACAGTCGGAGCAATTTTGAGGCAGGTACTGCAGAAGCAATGCGAGATTCAGGATGAACTCAGGGGGACTAAACTGTGGGTCTGAGAATTGGCACCGCTTCGGAACCACAAGAGCTGCGAATCGAATCAAATTATGAAAAAATATGCACGAATCCCACCTGCACAGGCGCAAATCCGAGTTGACCCTCTTCATCTCCGTCGCCGCTGCCTCAGTGGGCGCCGCGCGCTTGATCTCCTCACCCGGCAGCGGTAGGGACGAGCAGCACGACGCCGTCGGGGCTTGGGTTCGGGGATGGATCATTCTCGTCCCCGTTGCCGTCAGCGCGCGATGTTGCTTGTTGGGGGCGCCTCCCCTATGATCATCTGCACGGCCGCCGGCCGCCGCACGCGCTGCTGCCACCGGGTGTCAAGTCCTAGCGTGGTGGCGGCATGACGATGGGCCACCGGGGCTTGTTTTCGATATAATGACTCCTATTTTTGGGAGAGCAAATAAACACCTATTTTTAGGAGGAGAAAATAAAGGTGGATGGGAATCGAGCGTTGGACAATGAGAGCCACGGGTCTGTAGGACGCAGGGGGGCGGGTGAGTTTGAAGCCGCGTGTAAGGGCCAAGGCTTCTTACGCTGGTTGAAAAATTCAATTATAATATAGATAGATACATATATGTGTATATCCTGTTACGTAGAAAAAACAGGGCATACCCAGCATACCCTGTAGCTCCGCCCCTAGCTGTGATGGATGCCGCAGCTGTTCTTATCATGAACCAAGGCGCGTGTCCCTCCATCTCAGAAAGAGAAATGGACCGTTCCTCTGTGATTTCAAATGTTTCATCGTATCGTATATATACTTTCAAACTGTTCGTCTCTCTTGCATCAACTTTGGTAGAACTGGAGTACCATTTTGACTTAGTAGCGTTGTTAGTTTACCACCGATTTTGTCTCCAGCTGACAATCGAACAATTTGAATCTTACTACTAAAAGGACTCAAAAGTCATCGTATCCACGCTGCTTTCGGCCTGCCTCTCCCATCGGCCTGCCCTCACCGTAACCCCCTCCTCCGAAAAACTGCCGCCCGCATGCAGGTCTTCATCCCCACCACGCCCACGGGCCCACCCCGCTCATCCCATCACCAAATCCGCTGCGGCGCCGCTCCATTCTGAAGGAAAAGGAACTCCCAAACCCACGTCCGTCATCCCGCCGCCGCCCTGCATCCATCGACCGTCCTCGCACTACCGTCGCCGCCCCTCTCTGGCCCTACCCCACCCTGTCCGCCTGTGCCAGCACACTCCTCCGCACCGTCGTCTCCGACGCCTTCCAACGCCATCCCCCATGGAGGCTGTCGAGGATCTTGGAGGAGGCTCCAATGGCCAAGCAGTTGATTATCGGCTGTGTTTCTGGCTGAAGCGGGGCGTCGCAGAGCGCGCATGGCTACTGAGCGAGCCTCGACGTCACTGCGGTCGACGGCGCCGAGACCGCAGCAACCCACCTGCTCTCAGGCCCCGACGCGAGGGAGAGCGCCGCCGTGGCCTCGACGCGGCTCTCGCATCTGGCGCTGACCACAGCAGCCCGGCCACCCGCTCGTAGGGCCGATGTGAGGGAGAGAGTTGTCATGGCCTTGACGCGCAGCCTAGCAGGGGGGCGAGGGAGCAGCGCTGCCACGGCCTCGATCAATGCCGGGACTGCTGAGGGCGCTCTAGGCGAGCGCCACCATAGCAGGACAAGGGGCATCTATGATCTCGATGGTGCGGGCCGCTGGTGTCCGCCTGTACGGGATATGGCACAAGCGATCCATTTCAGCAGCTGCAACTCCAGGTACGATCCAATTTGATCATCTCGGACGGATCATCTTGGTAGCGGAAGTTTCATTTCAGGAAAACTGGGAACGAAGGTTTAATTTGCCAAGTATTACTGACATATGCGATTTGAAACCAAGGCCAACTACATTCTCCCTCAAGAAAAACAGGTCTCGATTTAATGATCCATTCTCGTTGCTTTTTGGTCTTGGATTTGATTCATGTTGGTTGTGGTTTTTATGGGGATGTGTTTGTTGTTGCTGAAGGATCTCTGTGAGGAAGACCCAGACTAAGAAGGGTCAGGGGCATGCTCTTCATGTCCAGGCACTGCAGATACTTTGATGAAACAATCAATCGATTGTGTTTGCTGGAAGGAGATAGAGATCATGAAAGTTATGATCCGAAAGTGGAGTAAACATTGTTTCATCGATGAATTCAGTCGAATCGATAATTTGTGATAAGTCAGCCGTGAAATTTTTGTTTCTCATGCATGTGGCTTTGTGAATTGCATAGATTGATAAATGGAAGTCACAGTCTGCGATGCAGCACTGGTGACCGGTGTCAACAGGAGGCCACCAGTGGAAGTCATATCCTAGACCTCTGCTGGCCCAAGAGATCCATGATATCATTGACCTGTTGCTTGCATTGCCGGTAATTGCAAATGTTCCTTTTCCCTCCTCATATAAGTGTTATTGAAATGCCGGTGGTGTTGTTGGTTTTTAATTATTACTGTGTAATCCTCAGGGAACACATGGATTTGTGATCCAAAATTGCTATGGAAGGTTAAATAGTTAACTGCAGTACTGCACGTGCACGAGGTGAGTTCTGTGCTGGTTTTGGCATGTCGATTCAGATAAGTTTCGAATTTACGATTTTGATCGATTCCAGGGATGTAGTTGTAGTGTAGCATAATTTGCTAAGCTTCAAAGATTCCCATTTCTTTTACATGCATATGAAGCTGCATCAGTATTTCTGGATGAACTTGTCATAAGTTTGACCATGGTTTCTTTTGCATCTAGCTAGCATGCTGATTGCTAAATATATCATAGAGTTGCTGATATTATATTCATGCAGCTTAGTTTACCATATCAAACTAGAGTAGAGTTCATGTTCCTTTTGCCATGTATTCCAGTAGCTTAGTAGCAACCAGCATATCAAGCCTGAACCAAATTCTTGTTTCTTTGCCCTTTGCACTAAAATAAATACAGAGTTCGTACATATCTTGTCCATTTTATTGCTTATATAATCACAATGACACACTGATCAGTCATTTCGTATTTACAACAAAAAAAAATATTTATGGAAGTATAGCTGTGAGGTAGGAGTAATAACTTCAATGAGGACCGGGGAAAACAACTGGCACGGTTGGTAGCAGCAGCTGATCATAGAGTGATCTCTGATTATTCCAATTAAATTCATCTCAACAATATGTGGCCCAGTTAAGCAACTCATCATATAAGGCTAATCCTTTTGAAATGGTCTTTATTTTAGTGCCATGCTGGCCAAGGGAGACAAGGGTCGCAAGGTGCACATCGACCCGCGCTGCCTGCTGATGAGCTGGCTGGTGACTGTCCCGGAAGGGTCATGTTTGGTAGTCAGTCTGGGCACAAAACCCGGAACCCGATCCCCGAACCCGAAAACCCCGGACCCGAAACCGAATAACCCGAACCCGTAGAACCCGAAGCCTATTTCGGATTTTGATTCTCAGAACCCGATCTTCTTTCGGGTAAGTCGGGTTACACCCTCCGGTACCCGAAGAACCCGAAATAGGAGTCTCTTCTTCCTCATCCCCGATTTCCCGTGACCGTGAGAACAGAACTCGATCTCTCGCTTTCCTCATTACTCCCCATCTTCAATCCCCATCTCGCTGAATGGCTGCGTCGCCGGCGGCTCCACTTCCCTGTGCCGAGTCGCCGAGCCCGAGAGGCCGAGACCGAGAGCCGAGGAGTCGGTCCCCGTCCCCGTCCGTCTCCGTGCACCGCAGCTCGCCCGCTCCCTCTCCCCCTCCCCCCCTTCAAAAGGCCCGACGCACGACGCCATGGTCATCGTCATCGCGCCTGCGCTCACCTCTGCGCCAGCTTCGACACCGGAACCGGTGGAGGCGGAGCGCGACCGCGACCGCGACGGCACCGCCGTCACTCCATCTCCAGTGCCGCCCTCTCCTCCCGCTTCTCCCGGTCTCCGCTCCCGTCTCCCGAGCTCGCCGCCGCCAACGTCAGACCTCCAGGTCCAGCCATCGCTGCGCCTCACCTCGTCGGAGTGGGAGTCGGAGAGGGATTCCAGCGCCTGGGGACCTGAAGAATCGTGCTCCTCGTGCAATGTGAGTGTTCATATTCCCTAACCCTAATCCCTGAATCCCTGTGGCCTTTTTGTTCTTGTTATTTGATCTGTGAAAATCCTTGATCTGTATGTACTATAGGTGTAGTTCAGTGTAGAATACATGACTGGATCTGTGAAAATTCTTGAAGGCACTATAGAACCGTGCATTTGCTGCTAGATTTTGGCAGTGTAGTATACAGAGATCAACTTGCAGTACCTAGTTAAAATATTTAGTTGATTTGCAACTTTAGAAGCCGAGTGCCCATCCTACTATTTCTGAATGTCAATGTGCATTTTCTTGATCTGAATATGAATGTGAAATTGCTGCATCTATGGCTGCAACGTACAGTCCTATTTTACTACAAGATGGTTATAATTTCAATGTTTAATTTTCATTTCTGTAGATGGCAGAACAACAGGACATGGCAATGGTGCTAGTGCCAGTGGATGCTAAGGATCAGGAGCATGGCACTGCTGTAGCTGAGGCTGAGGGCACTGCAAACAAAAAGGTTGTCATTGATGTGGAGAAGGAAACTGAAAAACCTGAGAGGAAGGAGTTGGCACCAAGATCTGAGATGTGGCAACATTTCATCAAGATCAAGGATGACAAAGGATTTTTGAAGGCTGGAAAGTGCAAATATTGCCACCGTGATATCAAGGCTGATCCAAATAGTCATGGAACATCTGCTTTGAGGAAGCACTTCAATGTATGCAAGAAAAATCCTCATCTTTTCAACAAGGACCCGAAGCAGGGCACCTTGCAAGCATGTCATGGGGAAGCTCCTACCACTTGGAGGTTTGATCAAGATGCACTTAGAGAAGCCTTTGCTGAGATGGTTATTGAAGATGAGCAGCCCTTTTGTTTCGGTGAGAAGCCTGGCTTTAGGAAATTTATGTCCAAAGCCTGTCCTCGTTTCCAGCCTCCATCTAGAAGAACTTGCACAAGGGACATTGTGCGTCAGTACTTTGAAGAGAAGGCCAAGCTGAAGAAGTTCTTCAAAGAATCTTGTCAGAGAGTGTGTCTAACAACAGATGCTTGGACTTCTCAAGTTCAAGATGGGTATATGACTGTTACAGCAAGTTTCATTGATGAGTATTGGCATTTGCATAAGAAAGTGATAAGCTTTTTCATGGTGAAGGGTCACAAGGGAGAGGATATTGGGAAGAACATGACAAGATGCTTAGCTGATTGGGGTTTGGATAAAGTAATGACTGTAACAGTGGATAATGCAAGTGCTAATGACACTGGTGTGGATTACGGAAGAATTGGCAATAGTACAACAAGGTACCATATTTCCATCCTTGCTTCCAATTGTGAATTTTCTGTATGTAAAGTTACATATTGACACTGTGCTTATGCATTGACAGAGTGGATTGAAGAATATGGTGGTAATGGAAAAAAGAAAGAGCAGCCAACACCAAGCAGTGTTCAGACCACGTCGACGGCGACGCCAAATAGTTGAAGGTATGTTTAGACCACGACGTCCAACACCAAGTCTTCAAATGTGCAGCTGTGATCAGATTCAAATTTTTTACCATCATATTATTATTACTACACAGTATGGAGATCTAGAACTCTGGAGTCTGGGTGGAGTTGGAGGCCTGTTGCAGTGGTGGCGTGATGCTGATTGCTGATGCCTGGAGGCCTGTTGCAGTGGACAGTGGTGTGGCGTGATGCTGATTCAACTTTTTCTATTTGCTCTTATCTTATCAGTACTTAGTAAGGCTGTGTTAGCCTCTTATCTTATCTTATCAGTACTTAAGAGTTAAGACTAGTTTGCAACTTGGCACTTGTGGTTAAAAACGTTAATGCGTTCTGCTTATCATTTGCTGTTTAATTATCATTATTAAGTCTGTCAATTCGTATGAAAAATTCTGTGATGTTTGAGTATACTTTATATATTTTCGGGTACATCGGGTATACCCGAACCCGAACCCGAAGTAGCGGGTACCCGAACTATCGGGTAATCTTTTTTTAGGGGAATTTTCGGGTTACAAATCTCATTACCCGAAATCTCTAAAAACCCGAATAACCCGACCCGAATTTTTCGGGTTACCCGAATGCCCAGACTGATTTGGTAGGATTGAGTTCGTACATATCATGCCAGGATTGAGTTCTAGAATCTTAGGGACGATGCCATCTCAAATTCTCGAAAATAATGTTCTTTAGGTATGAGCGTCCTATACACCATTTTTAAAAAAATATTCATTGTAGGGTTCTTGGGTATTAGATTGTTGTTCCTCTGAATGAGAATGTTGATCAGGGACATTGTTATCTCATGAAAAAATTGTTTCCGTTGCAACGCACGGGTACTCAACTAGTTAATAAAAATGAATAGAATATCTAGTCTAGACAATGGATGACCGCCGGGCTCGTTTGTGAAACTAGGCTATTCTACTAGTAGAACTACTAGAAGGCCGGGACAAGTGTACGTGGGCCGCCGGCCTGCTAGGAGCCAGCTGGGCCGAGTTGCTCGGGATGTTCGGCTTCGGCTTCGGCTTCGGCTGGTAGAACAGGAATCGGCTTCGGCTTTTGCTAAAAAAAAATCGAAGCGGCTTCGGCTCCGACTGGAGAAACGCCGTGCGCGCTGGGCTGACCTGGCGAAGGGGACTCAGATGTATCTTGGGCCGAATGTATACGATTTCAAATGTTTCATCGTACGTATCGTGTACACTCCCTATTGTCTTGGGCCATGATTTCAGAAAAAAATTGTGTACCTTGGGCCGCTTATTCAGTATACAACATATATCTATATATTCTCTCACAGCACAACTATATCGATGTACGTGTCTAGAGAGCACGTCTTATATTATGGAATAAGAATAAAAAGTAATTATGCCTTATATATTGGGACAGAGGGAGTATGATCGAGAGAAAGAAGTCTTGCATGGAGATCGTCCTGAACGGCAACTTCGATGTAACAGCCTTATATATTGGGACTGGGTTGTCTGGCAATGAGACGTAGGCTCCAGTGCTCTAGTTTCTTATGTCGCAAATTGTTTATTATGTAATCCAATCTCGTGTTCTTACAAATTACAGGGTTTCGGTAACCATGGGTTACCATTCCTTCGCTTGTTATATTAAAAACTCTAATGCATTACTCGCCCTGGGAGAGTTATAGAAAAGAAATTCTACCGCCAGTTGGCCACTGAACGTCAGTTGCATGTACGGTGCCATGGCTACGACCGTCGTCTAGTGCCTAGTTGCTACCTGCTACGGACACCGCCACTGTCCGTATACGGGGGATGAAATACCATACCATACGCTCGTCTGTATTGTACATGTACCGTTGATACACGGTCCGTGCCCACGACTACATGTAACGTGACGAGGCCGGCCGGTGGTCGGGTGGCGCCTACGTACGGCGGCGACAGAGAGAGATACGGACAGAGACATGACATGCATGGTGGTGGCGTAGGGGCAGAACCGTCCGTCGCGCGGGGCACGGGCTGCATGCCGTTCGCGGGCCGTCGTAGTCGCTCTTGCTAGAATTATTCGATCGGGGTTTCGGTGTGTATTGGACTGGCTGAGGCAGTGTGGGCAGGGGGGTATGTGTGCGCATTGGTCATGGGCCATATTCGGCCCATTGGGCTCAAAATAACAAGGAAAGTGCCGTGTTCTGCTCTCTGCTCTTTATTCCTGAGGATTCGGTACTTTGGGTGTTCGGTTCCCAGGACCCTGAAACCAAGCCAAACTAACCAACATTTTGATTCGCATCAGGTTAAATGAAGTATATAGTTCAGTTCGTTTGATGTGTTTCGGTTTACAATGAATGGAAATGAGAAACCCCGAGTTCAAAGAAATATAGTTCAGTTTGCTTGTCCGGCGCATCACGTCGTGTTAGAACTTAGAAGCGACCGGAGAGATGGAAAGGATAGATGCGACGTGATTATGACACTGGTGGATTATATACTCCATTACGGACGCCCAGAAACAGACAAACCGTAGCGGGATTGTCTTGTATTCTACTCAATTCACATTTGACCTTTTCAACTCTAATTTTAACCACTCATCTTATTCAAAACATTTCTGTGAAAATAGTTAAATTTAAGTCATTCTTAAATAACTTTTATTAATAAAGGAAGCTATATAAAAAAAATACTATTTTATATAAAATTTTGAATAAGATGAATGGTCAAATTTGATGTCAAAAAGTGAAACGTCTTATAGTTTGGGGTGGAGGGGAGTACCACGTACGTTGCAATTCCGCCAAGCCACCAAATTACCATTTCCCGTGAAAACGATGGCTAGAAATATGTGGATTGTTTGGCAGTACTACCTACCAACAACAAGCAAGCAAACAAACAATACATACGCGCGGATCACACCACCATTAGGCCGTCCATTATACACGATTTGTTTAGTCCAACAATTAATAATAATCTAATACGACATGACAACAAAGCAGTACATGCTGATCGATCGATTAATTTGGTGGCACTTCACGTCGCATTGTTGTTCTCGATCTGCTCACCGATCGAGCTGCCTACCTGGCTGCAGAATGCAGATGGCCCGGGCCCGGCATGTGCAACGACTTGAACGATCGATCGAGCGCAACGGTTTTGTTAATTGGAAACCGATTGCAGTCCGGTTTATTGTACTTCTACGACATAATTATTGCTAAATGAGCTTGTGTGACAGGCTCTCCAATCAAATGGATTCGGACGCCGTAAGCTTGACAGGCCGGCAAGTTAATGACCTCCTTTTTGAATTCTGCGGCTCTATCTAGTGAACGTTGTTGTCCAAGACACAAATTCGCCTAATAGGAGATCCATGGTCACAGTCGTGGCCAAGCCACCAGGATTTAGTTTTGACCTTTTTCGCTCCGCGTTTGTATACTCGCTCACTGAAGTTGGTATTAGTCGAGTTTTGATAAGTGGTGTACTAATATGGCGAGCGCTCATTGTTAACCAGAGCTTAAAAGAGTACTCCCTCCGTTACCGGAAAAAATGACGTTCTGGCCATGGTACTCAAGGATGCAAAGAATGACGTTCTGACTTAACGGATGCTAATCTGGACGCAAATACCCCTGCTCCTTCGATTAACGCACTCGCATTGATGGACCGGTCCACACCGCACGCAGACTCCTCGGTTCCCAGGTTGCCTATCGCTGGCCGCCGCCCGCCCTCGGCACTTGCGTTCCATAAAGCCGCTCTCGCTGCTCGCCTCCGCTCGCAACTTGCGATGGAAGACATCGCCGAACAGGACTCTAGCGCCATGGAGTCCTTCGTGCCAGACTCGCTGCCGGAGTCTGTCGAGGTGGTGCCGGAGTCCGTCAAGGCGGTGCCGGAGTCCGTCGAGGTGGTGCCGCGAACCGCGAAAGCAAACCAAAAATCGACGGCGGCAGCGAAAACGTTGCCGCGAACGGCCAAAACCAGCGCGCGCACGAGCAGCTAGCAGGGCAAACGAAAACCATGCAAGCAACCAAAATGCATCACGGCATAAAAAATAAACGAACCCGCGGGACTCGAAACGGGGACGTGCTTCGTTGGGCCGCTAAGGACTAGCCAGTCGACCTATGCGTCTGTGCTGTACAGGGAACAACTGCGGCTCTATTCAATAGGGGTAGACATGGAAAATAACCCCTAATTAATCACTCCTTGGTATGCTAAATGCTGTCCTAAACGTCATTTTTTTGAGTAACGGAGGGAGTAGACTAGAGTGTCTGCCCTGTTTTTTTCCCTCAACCGGTTCCTACTCAGGCATTAGCGAAGCCATAAGTTTTTAGAGCTCGGACGATTCTTATTATGCAAAAATATTTAGCCAAAGATTTTCGCGTTTCTACTTTAAGCTTTGGCGACGAGGCCGGTCGCCTGAGGTGTGGCTTTGCCAAGTCATCTATCTTCACTCATCCCATTGACAAACTAAGTAACCATGCCTCCCTCTTACAACCACCCTTTCTTATATTATTCCTCTTCTCTCTCCTCAAGTCTCTCCGAGATTGGGTGGCAAGTAAGGTCCGCACAACGGACATGCTTCGTGGACTTATGGTTAGACTATCTGCAGCGGCATCCGGAATGGGTTACTCCAGTACCACTTTATAGGAAATTTACCTGCAGCAGGGTACTGGGAGCGATACTGGACAGTTCAGTACCAGCTCCCATCCGGTTTGTTTCCAGGGCTGTACGGCGATCCGGAACGAGCCACGCGGGAAAGAGAGAGAAGAAGGGAGCTTGGCTTCGAAGACAGAGAGAGAGTGGGCCGGAGCAGGGGGCCTCGCCGCCGTCGCCCGTGCTGCTGGCTGGGAAGGGGGCAGCCGCCGGGACGGACCCACGACGGCCGCCGGCGCAACCTCCGCCGCCGCGGGCGCGGGCTCGAGGATGGGGACGGAGCTCACCGGCGCCTGCCCGCCTCCCCGCCATGGTCGAAGATGAAGAGGAGCACCGTCGCGAGATGTGGCCATGGGGTGCTCCGCCGGTGCCGTGGCTGGGGCAGAGCGAGGTCGCGTCCGCGGCCGTGTCCGCGCTGCTCCATCGGCGGGCGGCTCCATCGCTGCATGGGGACGGCTCCATGCGGCGGACGGCGAGGCCGGCAGCGCGAGTATGGGCTCCTCCGCCGTGGACATGGCCTCCGCTGCCGCAGTCGCGAGCGGAGCTCCTCCATGGGAGCTCCGCCGCGGGAGCTCCTCCACGGGCGCTCCGCCGCCGCGGGTCCTCCACCGCGCGAGCTGGAGGGCCGCCGGAGGGAGCTGGGAGGGGGCCGGCGCGGTGGATCTTACCGATTGGAGCTCACCGGCGCTGGGCGGAGGAAACAAGGAGGAAGAGAGGGGAAGAAAAAAAGGTGGGGCCGGTGGGGGAGAGAGCATGGAGATAAAAGGTGGGGCCGTGGGTCCCACATGACAGTTGCTATAGATGGTTTGGGTATGATAGGTTTGAGTGAAAAATCTTGCTGACTAGGATATAGAGTATGAGATATAAAGGATGACGAGTGCGGAAGAAATTGGTACGGAGTAAGGAATCTTGCTGACAAGGACAGAATATTCCTTGTAGAGGAAGAAAATGGAGTACGACGAGTGTGGATAGTCTTAGTGTGCTCCTACGAGTTGAAGCAATGATGACTCTTGATGTGTACAAAATATAATTTCAACTCGTTTTAGGTTCTCACTTTGCAAGTTTTTTTTTTTCAAATGCAAGGTCAAGTATGTATGTAATAATAGTAATCAAAGGATCCGAGGACCGTAGTTGCACGTGCACAACAGACTTAAAAAAGAGTGCCCTTTATGGATTTGTGGCGAGTAGGAAAGTACACAACCGCATTGCCGGAGTAGTACATGGAGTGTGCCGATTTGAGCGACCAACCAACCGTAGGCCGTAGGCCGTAGGATCATCATCACAAAGGACCAGGCTTGCACGAGCAGGGGGCACCCGGGGATCGGAATATCGCCCGCCGGGGTCGCGTCGCATCTTGCCTGATCGATCGCTTGCTTGATCAACAGGCAGGTAGGCAGGCTTGGCTGGCTGGCCGGAGCTCCCTCCATCGGATCTGGACGACGATCGATCAATCCATCTCCATCGCCCGTCGCGACGGGTGTGTGTAGTGTACTCCTATCATGCATGCATACTACTATCGTCGCCAATCATTCATACGGTCGATGGATCGGGGGCAGGGGCATCGAGCAAGGAATCGAACCAGCCGGCGATCAGTGCCGAGACAAAATGCCAGCCGGTAATGACAAAATGTCAGCTTGATCGTGCATTCGTGCGTGTGTGGTGCCCTACCCTACCTCCCTAACCCTGCTGGGTGCGTGTGTGGTGCCCTGCCCCCTGTCTGTCCTGCAGGTGGGTTGTGTATATAGTTCCGTTCCACGTTGGATTACTTTTTTTTTTTTAGATTACGGATTACTTAGTTAACCTTAGAAGAGCCAGCCTGGTGGGTTTTACCGTCATTGGATCCCTGCTCGGCAATGGCAACGCCAAGCTATGAGAAATGAACCATAGACAGCACCTAGTATTAGATAGACACAATTTCTTCTTTTTTTTCGTTTTGTGTATGGTATTATTCGTGTGGCATTTTGCGATTCAGCTAAGTTATACTTGTAACATGTTCGTGTAACATCCTTGTTTATTAGTTGGCTTGTCCGGCACGTCGTTAGCTAATTGACCGGAGGGAGATGATAGATAGATGCGACGTGATTATTATGGCATTGGTGGATTATATATACACACCATCACTTACGACTAAAAACAAACAAATAAACAAACAAAATGTAGTGGGGACTGTTTTTTTGTGATTAATTAGCAACTAGATGACTAGAGATTAGCTCACAATGATCCAAACAGATGAACTAGTGAATAAATCGGACTAATGACTAATCCAAGACACTTGACTGCTAGTTGTTAGTTCACTAGTCCATAAAACCCAACTATTAGAACTCATGATTTTACTAGTTGATTCATCGCTAGTCCTAGTTCATCCAAACAACCCTTATACATTATAATTCGCCGAGCCACCGAACCAAATCCGATGAAAACGGCTAAAAAGAAATTGTTTGTACGTATCTACCACTACCAACAAGTAACAATACACGCGGATCACACACCACCATTATACACGTTTGTTTTATCCAATAACAAAAGGTGGTAGTACATGCTGATCGATCCATCGATTAGGTGGCACTTGACGTCCATCGCATTCTCTGATCTCCTCCCATCCATGTTGCTTCACCGATCGACCGAGCTGCGTGTGCCTATCTACCTGTCTGTGGCATGGCCCGCCGGCTCCTGCATGTGCAACTTGAACGAGCGCAACAGTTTAGTTGATTGGATTTTAGCACTTCTATCTACGATCGACATAATTATTGCTAAATGAGCTTGTGCGACAAGCTCCAATCAAATGGATTTGGATGAACGGAGGAGTGGTGGTTTGCGCTTTCGGATGCCGTCAGCTTGACAGGCCGGCAAGTTAATGGTCCCGGCCCCTTTTGAACTCTGCGGCTCCATCTAGTGAACGTTGTTGTCCAAGATTTTGCAAATTAATTAAAGCGTGTGCATGAATAAAGGGGAGATCTCCATGGTTAGGCCAGTCTCAGTGCAGGTTTCACCAGAGTATCATGCACATTTATTAGGCTGCCACATCAGCAGAAATGCTCTTTTCGCATGAAATGAAAAGGAGAGAGAAGAAATGAGTTTCACCATGGTGAAACGCTGCGGGCGCTGTTTCCCACGCCGTGAAATCGGATGAAATCCCCATTAAGGCATTTTATCCCATGAAATACCCAATCACGAGTTAAGGCCACCGCACACCTCCCCTAGGCATTGAAAAAAAATTCTGTGAAACCGTGCCATGAAACTATGCATTGTGATTTGTAAGAGAGATGTATTTCACTCTAAAGTTTCACGTCTTGGTAACTGTGAGGTGAAACCTTCCATTGAGACTGGCCTTATAGTGATGGCCGGCAGCAGGCTACCAGGATTTGATTTTCTACACTCTTTTTTTTTACACAAATGTTTTTTTCTACTTTTTTTCGTTGTCTCTCCTTTTATACTTGTTAATTAATTATAAAGTCGGTGTTAGTCGGCAGTCCAGATTGGGTGACAATCCGGTGTCGGTAGCAACTCCGATTTCAAGCCGTATATTATGTTGGGGTTTTAGTGTTCTTGCCCCTACTTCAAAGTCTAATGGTGATTTTGTTAGAATTATTGGGCCAAACCCATTTACTAAATCTAATAATTCAATAAACCTCAAAGGCCCACAATTAGTGTTAGGTGCAAAAGTGATTAGTACCAAATGGATTAATCACTAAGAGGGTAATCAACTTAAATAGTGAGTACTGGGATGCTCTCATAGACAAGTTGACAAGGAGAACCTGGGAGCCACACGCGCGCGCCGCCACCGCCGAGCCGAGCCGAGCCGAGCCGAGCCGAGCCGAGCCGCCCCGCGCGCCGCGGGCGTGGGCCGGCGGGCTTGGCTTAGTTTTTGCCACTGGGCAAACCTTAGCCGCCAGCCGCCACCAAGGAGCCCAAGGAGCCCCAACGGCTAAACGGGAAACCCTAGCCGCCGCCAGCCCGCCAGCCAACTCCCAACCACCTTGTCTAGGTTCATCCTCCCGGACAGGGCGTAACGGGAAGCTGCCGGCAGGGGCGCGCCTATATAAAGGCCCCTATCCGCACGCTAGGGTTTTAATCCCATTCCCGTGCTTCTCCCTCTCCAGCCGCCACCTCCTTCCTGAGCTCGAGTTGCTGTGCTGCATCTCCGACCAGATCCTCTGCGCGCACAGAGGTCTCTGGTAGCAGGCCTCCGGAACTTCTCCCGTCAAGCATACCTACTCGGGTAGGCGGGAAATCAAGTTTTTGGGGAGCACCGTACAGGCGCGACTGCTGCTGTTCTTCGCTTGCGGGCTATGCCTGCGAGCACGAGGAGGACTCCCGCTGCTGCTGACGACGACATCATCGACGCAAGTGGTTCACTATCCGCGGGTACCGGAAGTGCCACGCTGGGGTATAAACTGAAACCACTAACTGTTACTGTTATGCTTTATGTTGTTGCTGCTGTAATGATAGGCATGTTTAGCTATGCTAGAAATATCAGTAGCACATATGAAGCGGTCGCTTGCATTATACTTGAGTTAGTGTTTTGCTTATCGTATTTACGGATTAATGCATGGTGTAAAATGACTAAATATCCAACAATCCAAAAACTTGATTGGTCATTTTCATCCGCTAGCTTTGCTCGCATCCATGAGGCCACCACCTTTGAAGGATGGTGGGTCCAACTATAAAATATGGCGATCCCGTTGCATGTTGTGGCTTACCGCTATGCGCCGCGACCATGCCGTCGGGGAAGGCGCACGGAACCGCCTTTTCTCCCGAGGAAGAGAGCAAGTTCTCAGGAGGCGGATAACCCGCTCAAGCCGTCACTCATTAGCGTCATAGATGAGGGTATGGTGCCACCGTACATGGACATGCCTACGGGCAAGGACATGTGGGATACACCGCAGCCAAGTTCGGGGTTCCCTGACTGGCAAAGGAGCCGTACATCATGGAGCAGCTCTATGACTACAAGATGGTCGATGACCGTTCCGTGGTAGAACAAGGTCATGAGATACGATGCTAGCCAAGGAGCTTGAGAACAACAAGTGTGTGCTGCCCGACAAGTTTGTGGCCGGCGGTATTATCGCTAAGCCGCCACCTACTTGGAGGGACTTTGCCACTTCTCTAAAGCATAGGAGGCAAGAGTTCAAGCAGGACGATCTAGTTGCTTCTCTAAGTGTTGAGAAGAATGCGAGGGCAAAAGACACACGTGGCAAGAAAGTGCACGTCGAGGAGGCTCTAGCGCCAATTTGGTGTAAAAGAGGGACCCTCGCACCACCCGCAAGAGGAAACAGAAGCACAACAAGAATGCTTTCAAGCCTCAAGCTCAGGCTTTCAAGAAGAAGGCCAACAAGGAAAAGAGTGAAAAGAGTGGCTATTGCTATGTGTGCGGGAGCAATGCTCATTGGGCAAAGGAGTGCCTGCACCGCAAGGATAAGTAGCCACAAAGAGAAGAAGACAAATAACATGGTTGTTAGTGAAGCCGGAGGATCTCGGGTATGGTAATTATTTACCAATAGTTCTTTCAAACTTGTCTCTCCTGATTGGTGGATTGACACAGGGGCTAACATTCATGTATGCGCTGACCGCTCTTTATTTTCTTTGTACCAGGAAGGACGAGGTTCCTCCCTGCTGATGGAAAACGGCTCACATGCGGCTGTTCATGGTGTTGGCACGGTCAATCTGAAGTTTACTTCGGGAAAGACCGTGCAGCTGAAGAACGTGCAGCATGTCCCCTCCATAAAGAAGAATCTCATCAGCGGGTCCCTATTGTGTAGGGATGGTTTTAAACTTGCTTTTGAGTCCAATAAGTGTGTCGTATCGAGATATGGAACATTTGTTGGTAAGGGCTATGAGAGCGGAGGCTTGTTCCGCTTTTCTTTGATGGATTCTTGTAATAATAATGTCGTGAACCATGTGAGACATGATGATGATTGTAATATTTGGCATTTTCGACTTTGCCATATTAATGTTGGATGTATGACGCGCTTAGCTAAAATGAGTTTAATCCCTAAATTCGATTTGGTCCAAGATTCTAAGTGCCATGCTTGTGTGCAAGCAAAACAACCTCGCAAGCCTCACAAGGCTGTGAAAGAGGCGAGGAACACGGCACCACTAGACCTCATTCATTGTGCTTTGTGCGAGATGAATGGCGTGTTGACCAAAGACGGCAAGAGATATTTCATGACACTCATCGATGATAGTACTAGATTTTGCTACGTGTACTTGCTAAACACTAAAGATGATGCATTGCACTACTTCAAAATCTATAAAGCCGAAGTTGAAAATCAACTCGAGAAGAAAATCAAACGGTTGCGGTCCGATCGTGGGGGTGAATACTTTTCAAAAGAATTCGATCTGTTTCAAGAGGAACATGGAATTATTCATGAGAGCACGCCTCCATTCTCCCCTCAATCCAATGGGATTGCCGAAAGAAAGAACCGCACTCTAACGATTTGGTTAACGCCATGTTAGACACTCGGGACTTTCCAAGGAATGGTGGGGTGAGGCTATATTGACGCATGTCATGTCCCGAATAGAGTCCCCACAAAGAATAAAGAGAAAACACCATTCGAGGAATGGGAAAAGAAGAGGTTAACTCTTTCATACTGCGCACTTGGGGTTGCTTGGCCAAAGCAAATGTGCCAATCAACAAGAAGCGCAAGCTTGGGCCAAAGACTCGTAGATTGTGTCTTTCTCGGATATGCAATGAACAAATGCGTAGGCTATAGATTTTTAATTGTGGAACTGGAGTCCCCAACATGGGGGTCGGTGGAATATTTGAGTCCGAGATGCAACATTCTTCGAGAATGAATTCCCTATGAGAGGGAATGTACCGAGCACATCTAGTGAGGGACCTCCCGATGCTCCCGATACTTTTGTGCCAGTGGAGTGCACTGAACAACCCACCACTGAAAGTCCTGAGGAAGAAAATGATGGAGTCACTCGAAAGAGTAAGAGACCTAGGATTGCAAAATCCTTTGGTGATGACTTTACCATATACCTTGTGGATAACACCCCAACGACCATTAAAGAGGCATTTTCCTCTCCTGACGCTGACTATTAGAAGGAAGCAATACGGAGTGAGATGGATTCAATTATGTCTAACGGAACTTGGGAAGTGGTTGATCGTCCGTACGGGTGCAAACCTGTAGGATGTAAATGGGTGTTCAGGAAAAAGCTTAGGCCTGATGCCTGATGGTACGATTGAAAAATACAAGGCTAGGCTTGTGGCCAAGGGTTATACCCAAAAGGAAGGCGAGGACTTCTTTGATACATACTCACTAGTGGCTCGATTGACTACAATCAGAGTACTACTTGCCTTGGCTGCGTCCCATGGTCTTCTCGTTCATCAAATGGACGTGAAGACGGCTTTCCTGAATGGAGTGTAAGATGAGGAGATCTACATGGATCAGCCTGATGGTTTCGTAGTAGAAGGTCAAAAAGGGAAGGTGTGTAAATTATTGAAGTCTTTGTATGGCCTAAAACAAGATCCTAAACAATGGCACGAAAAGTTCGATAAGACCATGACATCAGCAGGCTTTGTTGCCAATGAGGCTGATAAATGTGTCTACTACCGCTTCGGTGGGGGAGAAGGAGTAATCCTGTGCCTATATGTGGATGACATCCTAATATTTGGCACGAACCTCAATGTGATTGAGGAAGTCAAGGACTTTCTGGCCAAAAACTTTGATATGAAAGATTTGAGAGTGGCTGATGTGATCTTAAACATCAAGCTACTGAAGGGAGAAAATGGTGGGGTTACTCTTTTGCAATCCCACTATATGGAAAAGATTCTAAGTCGCTTTGGCTACGGATCGCAAACCCGTGTCCACTCCCTATGATCCAAGCCTAATTCGAGAAAGAACAAAAGGATCATGAGAGACCAATTGAGGTACTCCCAAATCATTGGTTCACTAATGTACTTAGCCAGTGCAACAAGACCTGACATCTCATATGCTGTGAGCAAGTTGAGCCGGTTTGTATCAAACCCAGGAGATGATCGTTGGCGTGCTCTTAAGAGAGTAATGCGGTATTTAAAGGCAACCGCAAGTTATGGCATTCACTACACCGGGTACCCAAAGGTACTGGAGGGTTTCAGTGATGCAAATTGGATATCTGATGCTAACGAGTTAAAAGCTACCAGTGGGTATGCGTTTACCCTTGGGGGTGGTGTTGTTTCTTGGAAATCTTGCAAGCAGACCATCATCACGAGGTCAACTATGGAAGCAGAACTTGCAGCACTAGACACCGCCACTGTTGAAGTCGAATGGCTTCGGGAACTCCTGATGGATTTGCCGGTGGTTGAAAAACCTGTGCCCACCATCTCCATGAACTGTGATAATCAAACTGTGATAATCAAAGTTAACAGTTCTAAGGATAACCTGAAGACCACAAGGCATGTGAAGCGGCACTTAAAGTCTGTCAGAAAATTGAGAAACTCCGGAGTGATATCGTTGGACTATGTCCACACGTCTAAGAATCTGGCAGATCAGTTCACCAAGGGGCTGTCACGTAACGTGATTGTTGGTATTTGTTAAGTGCAACTAAAATAAGAAGGATTCCGCAAGCGCACAGAACATACCATTGTAGCATTTTACCGGGAGTAAACCAGGTATCGTTATTTATATTTTACCACAGGGAAGCAAGGGTTAAAGAATTGGATAACTCACCATCATGTATCTACTAACTTAGTAAACCAACTAGACTAAAGCAGGGGTAAATGATATATATATATGTAAGGTAATATAATAAAGCACACATGAGAATTCTATGATAAATGAGTAGCTAGCTAGAGTGAGAGGACAACGGGAGAGATCAAAGTTCCTATATACTTCTCTATTACTTTGGTTCTATGATAACAGGGAATGGTTAGATATAGCGATCACACAATAGCACTTTGGAGCAAAGCAGTCCTTTCCAACTCTCGAAGAAGACTGGGTAAAGAGTAGTTGGGAGAAGGCTCACGAGAGCTCTATGAGACACCAACCCGAACGTGGTGGAATACAAAGGCCCGACGTAGCCGTCACCTCGGGGCTACCACAACTATCCGTGGATTGGGCGCAACCTCGTGTAACCTATAGTCTAGACACCATGCCTACACTATCGATTACTACTCTAATTACATATGATAACTAGAGCACTCAATACGAGCGAAGATCCCATGCTAGAATGTAACAACTATACTAAGCATACATATGAAAGGAATAAAGTAGATAGAGAAGATAAATATATTGAAGCATAAGTCTTACAAGAGTAGATACAAAGACATACCAAATCTCTCAAGACTTCTCCGAACCGGAGCGTAGCTCCGCTCTCCCTAACTCTCATCTAGATCTAATCTACTACATTGGAGTGTCTAGCTCTAATTCTCTAGAGAAGAGAAGTCATCCATTCAAGGGACGCCTCTACAACTCTGATCCCGCTGGGAGATAATGAATTAGGGTTTTAGGGATGCCTCCTCCAGGGGCCAGGGGCCCTGTTTATATAGCCCTCTAGGATGCACCACAGCCCTCGGATCAAACCGACCTAAACGGACGATTATTATTCATCCTCAAAGGCGGTGGAACAGGGATCCGCGAGGCTGATGCTGATTGGTCCAGGTCATGAGTCGGCCGACCAAGGGTGGGAGTCGGCCGACCAAGGGTGGGAGTCGGCCGACTCTCCACCGAGCCCGTTCGGGCTCCCGTTTGGTCCAGAGCCTTCTCGAACCTTCCAGATTACAGAATTTTCACCGGTTCCCGATTATCTCTATGTAAACCTGACATGTGGGCCTTCCTTGGGTATTTTCACCGACACACCCCGCAAAAGACATTCACCAAAACTCGTGGAATTCTATCGATAACCCCTATATCTAGTTGGTGAACATATTTTAGTCCTTTCTCATGTTTAGTTGACGGTAAAATTGGCACTTAACGACCGTCAACAACTCCCCCAAGCTTTCCTTTTGCTCGTCCCCGAGCAAAGATAAACTCAGTGTGGATCAGGAGTTGCTACAATGCTTTCACGCCTCAAAAGTACACATGCGTTCAAACAAGAACTCTCCTCCGAATTAGAGTGAACTATTCTGACTCAAAACTTACTCATATTACCTTTCACCATGGGGCTTGTAACCGTCACTTGGGTCTTGAGCAGTTGAAAGACAGAACGGTCAAGTCAAGCGCTATGTTTCTCGCTCTTTGATCAACTATTATTCTGGAGTTTTTGCAAGATTTTCAAATAAAAACTCAGAGTTCCTTGTATGAACCTTTCAGATCTCTCATTTGTGGTATTTCTCGGATCCTCTCCAAGGCATGAGTAGTGTATGCCTTCTCTCTTTCTCTCAAAATATGTGGTATTTGTGGAACTAAGGCATAGTGGAAAGTGCCTTCTCTCTCTCACCCTACTTTCTAATAGGCTTATGTGGAGCTCATAGGTGGGGAGACACTCAAACTCACTTGCATATATTGCACGCTTAAACCATGGATCCAATAGGAACTAAAATAATAATAAAGTCATATGTGCATGTGAATGAGGAAATGGATGATAAGATGATGATAGGATGATGATGAGATGATGATAATAAGGAAATGATTATAAGGGGTGATCACTTGGTGAACATCTACTTCTACACTTGCTCCTTTGGGGATAACATGACTCCCTTTATTCGGAAACTTTGAAACTTCTTGAAGGAAGGACTTGGCTGCTCTCTCTTTTCTCTCTTCTTTTTTTTTTTTTTTTTTTTTTTTTACATAGCAACCAATCCTCCGAAAACAAAACTTTAGCAACGGGAGTGTATAACTTGAAATGATAATGACTCAAGCTTTTATGTAGGCAATTGGAACGGCGATGATTATCTCTAGATGTTCACTCCCGGTGATAGGATGGCCATGAATATTTTTGAGTGTTCACTCCCAAGTGTAGGAGTAGAACATTTTCCGAATGGAACGAAATGAGTGGCATATATATATATATATATATATATATATATATATATATATATATATATGTGTGTGTGTGTGTGTGTGTGAAGAATGGATGGATGGATGGATGGATGCGTACTCCCGGGTAGGAGCAGATAAGTGCGTATCTCCGGGGTAGAGACAAGACAATATATGGGGAAATGCGTACTCCCGGGGTAGGAGCAGCATAGGTGAGTATCTCCGGGGTAGAGATAGCACAATATATGGTGGATATGGATCTATATGTAGGTGGTACTTCTAGGGACAGAAGTAGCACAAAATGAATGTAGTATTTATAAAATGGGTGCGTGCTTCTGAGGACAGAAGTAGCATAGATCAATGGATGAAGAGCACATAGTATTGACTTGAACTGCATGACTGATTCTTTATGGGTCCACAGCATAACCACACTCAATGCCTATAAAGACTACACTCAATGTCTACAAAAATGATCTATATAAATAGATGGGTTTTTCCGATCTAGTAAGCATGAATATATGGTCATGGTAGGAATTTAAACTCTCATCATAAAGGAACTCATCATGCAGGAATTTAATATTTTCAAAGATAAATTCTCCGAACTCTAGTATCTCTAGGAACAAGATGGACAAAGCTCAAAACCTTCCCATATCATATCCACCAACTACCTAGACTTAGATCAAGCATTCGCTACCCACAAGTTTCGTGTTCGAGCAAATCTCAAATCTAAACAAGTTGTGTCTAAAACTCGGGAGAGTGCAAGGTTGAAAACTAGGTACTTGAAAGGAATTACTGCAGAGCAACTATTCATCATCTCCATGTAGAGTTTATTCCAGGGATTACTTAAAGACAGTTAATAAGAGCTCTCCAAAAGTAGAGAAGATAAATAATGAAATCTTTCTCGGGTTTCTAAGGTTATGCATCTTTTTTTTAGTTGTTTAGCAAGCTCTATAAATAAATAGACAAGTTGGAACACTTAGCTTGATACACGGGGGATGCTCTCCCCAAGCCGGATGTTGACATAGTCTCGGATATTGCCGACGAGCATGAAGGAGTTCTAGTCTTCCCCGGAGTTTCGTGGATAGTTGCCGTTGGAGACAAATGTTCAACCGTTGAGGGCAGCACTTCGACAGAGATCGAACATCCTTCCGTCTCGTTAGCTCTTCTTGATCCTTTATGTTCGGGAAGCTCAAATAGACAACAAAGCTTGTGGAACTGATTAAGCATTAGTGATAAAACCTCTAAGCCTTGGTTGTCTAGAACAAATTTTAACTCAAATGTCTTCTAACAGATCACAAGAAATATATATATTTTTTTTTTTTTATAATCAAGGGATGCGACAGAGAAAATAGATATGCTGAAAAAAATTATTTTTATGCCACCACAAAGAATGATTGTTCACATGGGGCTTAGTAGTTTTCTGGATGCAAATACACAACATCTTTATTTTCTTTTTCTAGTGCAGAGATAGTAAAGCGAAGATGCAATTAAGATGCATGTAAGGAAAACAAATATGCTTAAAGGAAAATGCAATGCTGTGAAAGGAAATGCTGATAAATACCAAGTTACCTCCTTGGCGAGGGTTCAGTGATTTAAGTCCTCCGAACAGGACTTCTTGTCATGTTCACTCCTTCAGTGCATCATTTGATCCCAAAGGTAGAGACCTTGAGAACTGCACCTCTTGAGATGGTAACTCTAGGAAAGGAGTCACCCATGTTCTTTCTTGTCCAAACGGTCTTTATCACCGGAGTACCTTGTGATGAAGAGTAGATGCTTCTAGTGGTCCTTTACTTCTTCTTGGAGTTTGCCTTGCTTGATTGACCTCTCTCCTTGAGCATCTTGTCTTCTAAAATTTCACTCCTTCTTTTTTTCTTCCTCTTTTTTTTTTTCTTATGCCTAGACCTTGTGCTCCACTCATTGTTTCTTCTCGGCGTGCTAGAGCGACGGGGCTTGAAAAGAGGAAGAGCATTGCCGGATCAATGTTTGAAGAGTCATCGGCCTTCCTCCCCCAAGCTTGACCTTGTTGTCGCTCGCCACGTGAAACCAAATACGAGTGTTGAGTCATCCCTCGAGTGTGTTGTACTCCTATGTCCTCGACAATCGTTTGTCCTCTCGTTTGTAAGCCTTCATGTATCCGAGAGGGACTTCGATTATAGGTCTCGTTGAGTAGAGATCTCTCCTTTGCATTCTCGCTTTTGTTTGGACTATCCAATCCGGGATGAGGAGAGACAGACAGTTGTATGATCTTCTTTCATCAACCATTCTTGATTTTCATTGAGTCTTGGTTGACGCATTAATGTTCATTGGAGATGTAGACTCGAGTTCTTCCTTGATGGTCTTTGTCTTCTAGCGGCATGGCGAAGAGTTGCGATTAATGATACGCCATCCGTCTTGATGATCAAGGAAGGGTTTTCATCTCCAATGGTTTAGGGACATCATCTTGCAAATGTGGTTGTTCCCGGTCTTCTTGGGTTTGGTCGGTAGTCAACCCTTGATGATGATTGGTTGACACAAGGATGTATGCTATTCCATCCTTGTCCTTGCTGCCGACATGCAAGATGGTGTCTTCGGAGTTGCTCATAGCTTGTCGCCTTAATCCACTTCTTTGAGTGAGTTCAAGATGTTGATGCTTCTTGTGGTACTCTTGTCTTTCTCTTTGTTCCATTACGAAGTGGCAAATTCGCGGTGATGCCGATCCACGAATAGGCGAGATCATAAGCTCTTTCAATTCTTCCTTGAACGATGGATGAATTGTGTCTTTTGTGTGAAGTTGTTGGAATTCATCATATGCCTTGCTTCATCTCGAAGTGTGTTCATCTCTTGACTTACCCAAATTGGATTTGAGAGTTTTCTCGGGGGTTAGTCCAACAAAATAACCAATATCTACTAAAGCACATTTTAGTTCAATAACCAAACTAGACTCCATGTCTAATTTAATTAAGGAAGACATTTTAACCTAAGCACCACGCTTAATTTAAAAGCCTCTAAAAGTATAGCTAGTACTTCCAAACCAAAACATACTATAGCAAACAAAGGTAGAATGAAAGCATTATAGAGAGTTACTCAAACAGAGATGAAAGAGCATGATCATGGTGAGGATTTTAGATACGGGCGACATGAATGCATGAAAGAAACTAAACATGCAATGTATGAGCAAACAACAAAAGTGGAGTGGATGCATGAATATCTTAAAAGTAAACATGCAAAGTGGGATGCAAGAATTGAAAAGATAACTACTCAAAATTTTGAAGTCCATGAGCAAGACTTCTCACCTTTTCTTGATCATACTTACCATGACTCACATGATGAAATTTGTGCGCGGTGCTTTGCGTCTATGTTCGTCACTTGTGAGGTGATTTGAAATTCTTGTGACGATGACCTTTTCTCCAATCTACACATGGTTAGAAAATATGTATACGCAAACCCGTGAGGCGGCGGGGTTCCAATGTTGATGAATGTTGAATGTTGAGGGACCCCGGGCTCTTCAATGTCTCTTCTTTTCTTGTGGAAACTTGCCGGAAGGTCAAAACGGCTTCTTTTGTCCCGTCTATTCCACACTTAACAGAACAAGGGGTAAACCTACTAAAGCTAGTGGTACACTAAACTAGCGTAGACATCCGATCATTATCAAAAACTTAACACCGATTGCTTCCCGGCAACGGCGCGCAAAAATGCTTGTTGGTATTTGTTAAGTGCAACTAAAATAAGAAGGATTCCGCAAGCGCCTGAGAACATACCATTGTAGCATTTTACCGGAGTAAACCAGGTATCGTTATTTATATTTTACCACAGGAAGCAAGGGTTAAAGAATTGGATAACTCACCATCATGTATCTACTAACTTAGTAAACCAACTAGACTAAAGCGGGGTAAATGATATATATATATGTAAGGTAATATAATAAAGCACACATGAGAATTCTATGATAAATGAGTAGCTAGCTAGAGTGAGAGGACAACGGGAGAGATCAAAGTTCCTATATACTTCTCTATTACTTTGGTTCTATGATAACAGGGGAATGGTTAGATATAGCGATCACACAATAGCACTTTGGAGCAAAGCAGGTCCTTTCCAACTCTCGAAGAAGACTGGTAAAGAGTAGTTGGGAGAAGGTCTGCCGAGAGCTCTACGAGACACCAACCCGAACGTGGTGGAATACAAAGGCCCGACGTAGTCACCTCCGGGGCTACCACAACTATCCGTGGGATTGGGCGCAACCTCGGGTAACCTATAGTCTAGACACCATGCCTACACTATCGATTACTACTCTAATTACATATGATAACTAGAGCACTCAATACGAGCGAAGATCCCATGCTAGAATGTAACAACTATACTAAGCATACATATGAAAGGAATAAAGTAGATAGAGAAGATAAATATATTGAAGCATAAGTCTTACAAGAGTAGATACAAAGACATACCAAATCTCCGAAGACTTCTCCGAACCGGAGCGTAGCTCCGCTCTCCCTAACTCTCATCTAGATCTAATCTACTACATTGGAGTGTCTAGCTCTAATTCTCTAGATAAGAGAAGTCATCCATTCAAGGGACGCCTCTACAACTCGATCCCGGGGAGATAATGAATTAGGGTTTTAGGGATGCCTCCTCCAGGGGCCGGGGGCCCGTTTATATATTCCTCTAGGATGCACCACAGCCCCTCGGATCAAACCGACCTAAACGGACGATTATTATTCATCCTCAAAGGCGGTGGAACAGGATCCGCGAGGCCGATGCCGATTGGTCCAGGTCATGAGTCGGCCGACCAAGGGTGGGAGTCGGCCGACTCTCCACCGAGCCCGTTCGGGCTCCCGTTTGGTCCGAGACTTCTCGAACCTTCCAGACATGAGAATTTTCACCGGTTCCCGATTATCTCTATGTAAACCCGACATGTGGGCCTTCCTTGGGTATTTTCAGCCGACACCCCGTGCGAAAACAGTACATTCACCAAAACTCGTGGAATTCTATCGGATAACCCCTATATCTAGTTGGTGAACATATTTTAGTCCTTTCTCATGTTTAGTTGAAGGTAAAAATTGGCACTTAACGACCGTCAACAGTGATAGACAGTGCATCGGTCGAGATGGGACTGAGACCCACTTAAAGTTTACTATAGTGGTAACCTGCTCTATGTGATCGGAGATCCCGTGAATTAGAGTGGTGAAACAAGCTATGAGTAGACTGAGGGAAAAGACCCTTGACAAAGGTCCCTATCTTTTAGAAATGCACTTCTTTTCCAAGCTATAAGGCAGGATGGCATATGCCTTAATGTGATCCGAGTGGCTTATAAAAGCAAGGATGTCGGCCTACAGGACATCCTAGAAGGAACACACCTATGTGAGTTAGACTGCTGGTCCCGCTATGAGATTTGGGTGATCTCTAGATGCTCACGAAAAGGCACGGAGTTTGACTTATATGCTCCACCGAGGGGATGCTCTAGGCGCACTGGTATCGCTTAAGAATTTGGGTGAACCTCACTTCGCACAAAACCGTCAATTCAAGGCATAGTCCATTGATCGGTTGTGAATGAGTGTAAGCCCCTATTCTAGATGGAAGTTCAACTTAACGGTCTCCATCGAAACACCGGTATATCAAACGAGTTCGGACCCGAAGGCATTAATCAGTGTACCTTTGATGTTTGGTGGGGATTGTTAGAATTATTGGGCCAAGCCCATTTACTAAATCTAATAATTCAATAAACCTCAAAGGCCCACAATTAGTGTTAGGTGCAAAAGTGATTAGTACCAAATGGATTAATCACTAAGAGGGTAATCAACTTAAATAGTGAGTATTGGGATGCTCTCATAGACAAGTTGAGAAGGAGAACCTGGGAGCCACACGCGCGCGCCGCCACCGCCGCCGAGCCGAGCCGCGCCGCCCGCGCGCGCGTCGCGACGCGCCGGGCCGGGCCATGGGCGAGGGCGAGGGCCGGCTGGCTTGGCTTAGTTTTTGCCACTGGGCCTCGGCCCAAGAGAGAGGGGCAAACCCTAGCCGCCAGCCGCCGCCAAGGAGCCCAAGGATCCCCAATGGCTAAACGGGAAACCCTAGCCGCCGCCAGCCCGCCAGCCAACTCCCAACCACCTTGTCCAGGTTCATCCTCCCGGACAGGGCGTAACGGAAGCCGCCGGCGGGGCGCGCCTATATAAAGGCCCCTGTCCGCACGCTAGGTTTTAATCCCATTCCCGTGCTTCTCCTCTCCGGCCGCCACCTCCTTCCCGAGCTCGAGTTGCCGTGCCGCATCTCCGACCGAGATCCTCTCGCGCGCACGGAGGTCTCTAGTAGCAGCCTCCGGAACTTCTCCCGTCAAGCGTACACGCTCGGGTAGGCGGGAAATCAGGTTTTTGGGGAGCACCGTACAGGCGCGACTGCTGCTGTTCTTCGCCTGCGGGCTATGCCTGTGAGCACGAGGAGGACTCCCGCTGCTGCTGACGACGACGTCATCGACAACAACACCGTTGCAGGCAGCGGCGAAGACATGGACGCAAGTGGTTCACTATCCGCGGGTACCGGAAGTGCCACGCTGGGGTATAAACCAAAACCACTAACTGTTACTGTTATGCTTTATGTTGTTGCTGTTGTAATGATAGGCATGTTTAGCTATGCTAGAAATATCCGTAGCACATATGAAGCGGTCGCTTGCATTATACTTGAGTTAGTGTTTTGCTTATCGTATTTACGGATTAATGCATGGTGTAAAATGACTAAATATCCAACAGATTTTACCCCTCTTTTTTTAACTTTGTGATTTTGCCCTCGCTTTTTCCTCATGAACCTGCCGTTTACCCCTGGTTTATTACACCGTTTGAAGTGGATGGATTAAGTGGCAAAAAAATATAAAAAAAAGAAAGACGTCAAGCCAAAAAGACCTTGATACCCTTCAGTTCCTTCCCATCATCGCTATGCCGTATTCTGGTTCGTTCACCCGACAAAAGTCGCGACCCACAACTTCTCCTTCCGGCGGCGGCGCGGCTGACAGCGGCGGCCATCCTCGATCCGCCACCCCGTCTTTCTCCGGTGGTCGCCTCCCTCTTCTGCTCGGCCCAACCGAAGCCCCTGTGCTCGCGCCACTTCTCCCGATGGGCTAGGGTTTCGTGGCGGCTTCCGGCCCACCCCAGATCGCAACAGAGTCCCCCACGATGGCGGCGGCCTCCCCGCCGCAGGATCAGCAGCAGCCGGTGGCGGAGGGGGCGGCTGTGCAGGAGGACCCCGCGGCGCTGACCCCGAGGAGGGCCCGGTTCCCAGCGCGTGCCAATACCGTCCGAACGCGTCGCCACCCGCGCCCGCACCCGCTCCTCCGCCGTCGCGCTCGAGGCGGAGCGGGAATGCGGGGGATGAGACGTTTGAGTACCGCGTGGTGACGCCACTGGTGGAGGAGCCGACGTCGCCCACTGAGCTGTCATGGTGGAGATTGCGTGGCATGTGGGAGCTCGCCTCCGTCCTCAACTTCCTTCACGTAAGCGCTCTAGTTCTTCCGTGCCCTTCAGCCTTCATCTGCTTCTACTCTCCATTAGGAGCGGGCTTAGTGATTAGGTTTCAGATTTGATTGTTCGGCTATGATATGGTTGATCTGCTTCGGAGCTGCAGGTGTTCCTGCCACTGCTGAACATTGTGGGCAATTGCGGGCAGAGGAGCTGGAGGACACGATCATGACGCCCAATTTTGAATGCAATTTTGATCCAACATTCTTTACAATTTGTGTCTTCCAAATTTTGAGTTGTGTGAGTGAATTGTTTGGTTAATAACAAGAGGCTCAGAATTGTGTAGAAATGCCCGTGAATAGATGCAAATGTAGCAATTAAGTTACCTAGATTATTTGTGTGATATCAAATTGTGTTTACGTGGACTCTTAGTTGAGATGTTGTTGAATTTTTCTAAAAATTCTGTGCAAAAAATGGCAATCTCAAAATAGGGGTAAAAACATAAAGAACATAATAAAGAGGGGCAAAAACGTATGGGCAAAGTTGTCCGTTTACATAAAAGTTAACACCGTTAGAGGGTGTTAACTGAGCAGGGGCAAAATCTTCATTCGTTTCAAAATTACAGGGGTAAAATCACAAAGTTAGAAAAACGAGGGCAAAATCACAAACGGTCATGAAAACAGGGGTAAAAATGCTCAAGCCCCTATTAGGTTTGTACTTACTATATTGGAAATCTTGATGCAACAATGCTTGATCATCCTGGACATATGGCAGGGCAATCCAAACAATCCGAGGACCGTACATAAATTGCACGTGCACAAAAGATTAATTAAGAAAACAAAAGGTTTATGTATTGTGGTGAACAGGAGTATATATATATATAACCACATCAGGCCGGAGTAGGGCCTTGTTTAGTTGGGCCGAATTAGCGCCGGCAGAATTCCTGTGTAACACTGTAGCGTACTTTGCATTTGCATTTCGTTTGTATTAGTGAAATATTATCAAGACATTATTGTCTAAACATTTGACTAATTAGGTTCAAATTCAAAATATTCGTTTCACAAAATACAACTAAACTATATAATTAGTTTTTATTTCATCTACATTTAATACTTCATGCATATCGGAATTTTGATATAGCGGAGAATTTTTTTTTTTTTTGCATAGTAGAATTTAGGAGGAAATTTGAGAACTAAACAAGGCCTAGGGCACGGGAGCTAGTGTGCCGATCTGAGTGACCATACAAGCTGAGTGTTTCTGACTGCCTTCCCTTAATTGCCTCGGTGGACAAGCACCTGTCGGGGTGGCGTGCGTCACTTCTTAACCGTGCTGGGCGGCTCACCCTATCCACTGCTGTTCTCAGCTCCATACCTCTACACTACATGTCGAGCATGTCCCTTCTTGTTCGAGAAAAAAAAGCATGTCCCTTCCTAAAACCACTATTCATGCCATTGATCGCCGCCGCCGTGCTTTCTTCTGGACGGGAGAGGATTCTTGTCATGGCTCCAAATGCCTAGTTGCCTGGGACAGTGTGCAACTGAACAAAATGCAGGGTGGTCTTGGGGTCAAAGATTTGGAATTACAGAATCGATGCCTTCTTATGAAGTTCGTTGATAAGATTTTCTCCAGCTCAGATGCCCCTTGGAAGAATTGGTTGCTCCAGCAATCCTCCCCTTTTAACTCTACTGGTCGTGCTGCTGACGGCTTTCTGTGGAAAATCGTCAACGCCGATCTCTCCACCTATCGCTCTCTTACTTGTGTCAGCGTGCGTGATGGCGCCTCTACTTCTTTTTGGTATGATCACTGGTTACCAGACGATCCTCTTTTCCTCTCCCATGCTGCTCTCTTTTCTCATACCACTCGGCCTAATGTCTCTGTCCAGATGGTTTTCCAGTCGAATTTTGATTTGTGCCTTCGCCCAAGGCTTACTAACGCAGCTAGTGCCCAGCTAGCTTCCCTTTTGCTATGTTTACAGGAGACAACTCTCGAGGATGCACCTGATCAACGACGCATGAAACTGACTGGAAAAAGTTACACCAGTCGGGATGCCTACATCTCACTCACCAACTGTCAAGACGCTCCGGATGTTCACGCCCAGCGCATTTGGGCTTCGCGTGTGCCTGCCAAAGTGAAGATCTTCTCCTGGCTCTATTTCAAAGACAGGTTGAGTACCCGGCTAAACCTCGAGGCGAAACATGTTCTGGACGACGCTCGGTGTGAGCGCTGCGCAATGGAGACTGAGGACAGGCACCATGTCTTCTTTGAGTGCGCCCTCAGCGCATCGGTCTGGCAACGTCTACACCTATTTCACATAACGACTCTCTCGGATGTGGATGTCTGGAATGCCTCAATGCCTGCTAATCTAGAGAGAGTCTGGCCTTTTGTCCTGCAATCCATTCTCTAGCGTCTTTGGGATGCAAGGAACGGTGTGATTTTTAGGAATGAGAACACTGCTCGTTCTGTAATCTCTAAGGTGTGCGATGACTTTGTAACCTGGAGGCACCGGCTCAAAGATGAGGGTGATGTAACTAGCTTAGATGTCTGGCACAATCGCCTCCTCTCTTGTAATTTTGTCTGAAGCTCTGCCTTGGCACGAGCCCGATCAATGAAAATGTAGGTGGGGAAGCTCTCCCCCCGATGCGTTCAAAAAAAAAAAACATTCCAAATTGTGGTATCCAAACAGGTAGAGAAATTGATAAACCCAAACATAAATATCAATGGTGCTAGTACAAGTCTGAAAGGGAAAAAGGTGCATACAACTCTTGGCTGTTCTATATTTGTACTATCTCAAGTATGAGGCAGCGAGGGAGTGAGAAAGATACAAGTTGGTACAGGAAATCTGCCTTATTACAGTCATTAAGCTACATCAACATTTCATCCAAAACCAAACACAAATGGAAATCTATATATGGTGGCTTTTCTTGTGTGTTGCACTCTCTGTATTCATCATCCTTCGAATAGCTCTTGCAGCATCTCTTCCAGCTCCTGGGGACTGAATTTTAGACGGGTAACTTTGTTATCCTCTATGTATTCTGTATAGCCTGGAATGATTCTGTCTCTGATAGCTTGGCGCAGCTTTCTCCTAAGCCCAGGATCTGGGACCTTCCACTCCATTTGGGTGGTGTAGGTTTTCTGAAATTCAGACTCGAACTTGGACAGTGGGGAGATGTTTTTCCCCAAGCGAAGAGGCGTAGGATTGACCAAGCATGAAAGTAGCGGTGCCCATGATACTTGTAGATATCTCTCCATATAGCCGTCGATTTTTTGAGTGGGATCGACAGCCAGTTGTAACAAGGGTCCTGGATTAGGATAGTCTTGAATACCTTTTGTACTGTGATGCATGTTATATGTGTTGTTGAGCAAGAATAAGAACTTGAGCCCTTGATCTGAAAATGATTCTGATATGTTGACAAGCTTTTCTTGCAGAGAAGATATCATGGCTAAGGTCATGCTTTCCACAGGTTGTATATGGCCCTGTATAACTGCATCCACCAATGAGTAATTCTTCTTTAGTAAGTCGATGCATGTCATCACGGACCGAGTGACATTGTGAATGTCTGATGATCCTTGTGAATTTAGAGAACTCGATGAGCCACCATCCTCGAGCAACTTCCTCCTACTCTTCTCTAGTATGCTCCACATCGCCCCACCCAACTTGCTCTTATATTCTGACAGGAGGTTGGCCATTGCGTTCTCTATCCTTGTAACTTCCATAGAGGTTGCCGGATTAAATGGCTCTAGGATCTTGTATGAGGACAGAGCATTGCACACACCAAGCATGATACTGAGCTTATTCAATGGTATTGGTAGCTGCATAACCCGATCCACAGTACGAAATTCTCGTGTCGTACTGGGATCCTAATCAACTAGGACGTCAACAAAAGTGAGCATCTTCAATATGGTTTCTTGGATAAACAGTGTGAAATGGTATCGATCCAGAATACATTCCCAACCAACATGTTCTCCTCGTTCCACACAAATACTGGGCTCGATCATGAAGCCACGATCCGGAAAGAACGTCCTCGCGGGACGGATGGTTTCCTCCATTTGGTCGAGAGCCCGGATCCAGGTACGTGCATCGCGATGGAGTTCCTCTTCCTTTACTGCACATGATGGACCATCATGGAGGTTGAGAACCCATCCGACGCCCAGCTCCGTGAGCCATCTCTCCACTACACTCAAGTTACCGCGTTTGATGATGCAATTTGGCGGCGCACGGAAAAATTTCCGTACCAGGATTCTAAGGCTTGTAATACCTGCCTCTCCCATTTCTTCTTCCTCCGCTTCTTCCTCCACCGCTTTTTCCTCCTTTGCTTCCTCCTTTGCTTCTTCCTCCTGTGCTTCTTCATCCTCTGCTTCTTCCTCCTTTGCTTCTTCCTCCACCGCTTCTTCCTCCTTTGCTTCTTCCTCCTCCGCTTCTTCCTCCAATGCTTCTTCCCAGTCATCCATGTTGTTGCCGTTGACATCCCTATGGATCCCCAAGGAGTCCAAGTGCATGGCCAACGCCTCCATTGAGGAAGTGGAGAAGCGAGAACCGCTAGATGCGAAGGCAGTAGAGAGACTAGAAACTATGGTACCTGATCTGGAACTGCTAACGCTGGATCCAACAGTCTCCTGGCGGTAGCTGCTCCAAGAAGACCCGCGGCCACCGTTCCAATTCTCCATGCCCCCGCCGCCGCTGCAGCAACTAGCGAGATCTGCAGAGGCCAAAAACCTCGGATCCCGATATATGTTGAGCCAATGTAAGTTGACTTGTGCGTTCCGTGCAAGAACTGAGGAGTGGAGAGGGGACGGAATATCTTGCTTGTTGCAGGTCAGGAAAGTGGAGGTTTTCCTTGCACGCTTTGGCTACCATTCCCGGGGATTTCTGCAAGACGCGTTGCCAACCACCCCCCTCGTTTTTGCAAGACGCGTTGACTTTGATGTGGAGGAACTTTGAGTTTGGTTGATCAGAACCTATGAGAACGACCCGATCACATGCATATAGTTCACTACAGGATTTAAAATGCACACTAGCCATTAAGCCATGCTGCTAGATATAAGCATTACTCATCGTTTAATACGTCTAGCTAATAAAAATTACTTATATCAAGTTACATTTCTTATCCCTAATTATTTTCTAACAATAATAGATACTCTGCATTGTCTGTCCAGTTATTATGAACAAATTTATCAATTACTAATTTACATTTAATAATCTATGTCTATTGTTTTTTCCTTAGCACATACTAGCACATATGTGTGTGTATATGTTCAATATATGCATTTAGTTCAGACTTCAGCTTTAAAACTATCGTCCTAGAGTGACGTCTATGCCAGACGTCGCTTAATTTGAATTTCCACGTCTCTGAAAACCCTGGGGGGCAGGCAGTCCATCTGCTAAGCCTAAGCTGACTCAAGCGACGCTGTTGCTGCAGATGCGAGGTCACGATCCAACGGGCAGGAAACGTCGCCTGACTTTGGGAATAAAAATCAGGCGCCTGTATATTTATTTGATTTCACTCCGCGGCCCGGCACCGTGCCGGTGCGGCTGGCTCTCTCTTTTCGTTCTCTTCTGTTCGCCCCGCCGCCGAGTAGTCAAGTTCGATTCCAACTCGATCGTGTCAGAGTGCGAAGCAAGTCGGAGTCGGAAGGATGAGCCGGAATAAGACGGCTGGTAGATCGATTTATATATAAAGCATCCAGCCGATCCAGCACAAGCACAAGCCAGAGGCAGTCGTTCATATATTTTTGTGCCTCTGCGAGGACATACGCAACGTGCGTCGGGTACCGCCGTAGCAGCATGGCAGCACGCGGTCAGATGACAACGAATCGATGCCTGACGAAAGTGAAGCGCTACTGGCCAGGGAGGTTGCCCGAGTGGGTGCAAGACGTGGACGACGAGGAGGACATTGAGGAGGTGCGCGCCGACAGGAAGGGACGACAGGATCATCGTCGCCGTCCACGGCCGGCGCCTCATTGCCACCGTGCACGGCCGGCGCCAGAGATTGTATTGACAACTTCTGTGGTGGTACCACCAGAGGAGATTGTTCGAAGCCAGGTGATGCAGGTGGTGGACGATGCTTGCGAGGAGGAGGAGGCTTTGGAAGACGAACGGAGGAAGAGGATAAGGGAGAGGCAACTGCCGCTTTTGGAGCAGGAGGAGGATTTGCTGCCATTGGAACCGGAGGAGAACGATGGCTACGACGTGGTGGTTGCGGCGGCGGAATCCGAGACCGAGACCGACTCGTCCGAGGAGGAGGAGTATAGAAATTAGGGGAACCAGATTGCCCTTCCTGGGTTCTGGGCTTCGTGTTATATTGACAGGGAACAGCCCCCTGTGTGGCTTACAAGACTGTTACAATTACAGGTGATCCATATCTCTAGGCTATGACCTATTCTATGGTGATCCATATCTCTAGGCTATGACCTATTCTATGGTGATCCATATAGAAATTAGGGGAACCAGATTGCCCTTCCTGGGTTCTGGGCTTCGTGTTATATTGACAGGTGATCCATATCTCTAGGCTATGACCTATTCTATGGTGATCCATATCTCTAGGCTATGACCTATTCTATGGTGATCCTATTCTATGGCATACACTGGAGTATCTATTCTAACAAGGAGGAGCAGACGGAGGCCGTGCCCAACAACCCCATGGCGCCGCCAATAGCAGTCGGTTTTGTCCCGAAGTCTGAGCGGAACACCGAGCGCCTCAAGAACGAGGAGAAGCGGGTCGAGGAGCTGGATAGGAAGGCTGAGACACGGCGGATACTTGTCCAAGACATACGTGCACAAGAGCTGGTGCAACAGGCGGCGGCTGACGATGCCGTCAATATCAGCGTAGATGACGACGATGAAACTGAAGCCGCCGTAGAGTACGCGTCATGGAAGCGTCGAGAATTAGCAAGGACCAAGAGGGCTCGCCGAGAGGAGGAGAAGGAAGAGGATAGCAGCATGGCGATGAGCAGACGACCGTCGTATGTTGATCCATGACGACGACGACGAGCACCACCGGGAACTCATCGGCGGCCCTCCCAATACTCCTGCGATGACTCCGCGCAACAAGAAAGAAATATGTTTGCAGGTACGATGCTTCTTCTGGGACAACCCTGACGACGCGAGGCAAACGACTGGTGTTGCATGTGACGCCCTAGCCCCGTAGCCTGTAGGCCGTAGGATCATCGTCACAATCAAAAAGGACCGCCAGGCTTGCACGAGCAGGGGGGAGGCGGGAATCGGGATACCTCCGCCCACCGGGCCGCGGCGGTTGGCCAGCCCCCACCGCGCACGTGCCGCATCCTGCGCGGTCGATCACTTGATCAGCCGGCAGGCAGGCTGGCTGCCTCGGTCCGCGGTCCGCCGAGTGCCGCTGCCGGCCGGAGCTTCCTCCATGGGATCTGGACGCCGCTCGATCGATCCATCTCCATCGCCCGCCGCACCGGGTATGTGTGTATAATGTGCTAGTATCATCACATTATCATCGGCAGACGCCCGACCAACACGGCAACACCTACTAGCTAGTGCACGCATCCAATGCAATAATGATACCACGGTCCATGTCGATGGATCGGGAGCAGGGGTGAGGGCACGGAATCGAATCGAACCAACCGAGACGTGCCGAGCGTCGGGACAAAATGCCAGCCGCGCCGGACGGACCGGCCGGACAAGACCGAGCTAGGATCGCCGGCGCACGTCCAGTCCAGATCCAACCCACCTTCGATCGATCATCTTGCAGTCAGTACTAGTTCCAGCAGGTGGGATGGGAGTTCGGCAAGGTACGCGACGGCGACGACAAGCGCGAGGCGACGCCGCCGCGGTGCGTATGCGTATCGTGGGTACACCCTGGCGACGTCGACGTACGTACTGGACGGCCGGGGCGGCGCGGACGATCGATCGATACCGCCCCGGATGCCCCTGCCCGGCTGGCCCCCTAGTGCGGTGGCCGCTGGCCGGGGGACGACGACGTACGTCCAGGCGGCGCGGGGGGGGGGGGGGGGGTAGCCGCTTGCGACAATTTTGGCCTCCGTCCGGCCTTCTTCACTTTTTTCTTTTGATTTTGATTGATTGCCTCGACATTCGACTACTCCGTATCCGTACAAGCTACAGTGTAGCTTGATCGTGTGCGCGTGTGGTGCCCTGCACTGCTGCTGGGTGCGTGTGATGTGGTGGTGGGGTGCCCTGGATGGACCCTGCTGGGTGTAATTAGGGGGGACGTGTATATTTACCTTAGCAGCCACGATAAGACCATTTTACCTAGATTAATTAGCAGGCAGCCTGCTGTGTGTAACGTCATCAAACAGGATTTAAGCAGCAAGGAACCAATCCTTATAAAGGTTGTTTTGTAGCTGATAAGTGAGCTAATGCTATTTTATTGTAAGAAGGAAATATTATAACATGGCTGATAAGTTAAAGCTAACCCCACTCTCAATCTATCAATAAATCCATAATAGAGGAGGATACAAAGATTATTTGGAGATCAAATTAACGATGTTGTTTGAGGGATTTTTTATACCCGAATTTAGTTATATTCCTATCATAAGGAAGGATATAAAGATGATCCTGGAGTTGCTCTTAAAAAGCATTTTCTTAAAAAAAGTGTTAATAGGCTTCCTTCAATAATTTTTTAACTGGTTCTCCATGAAAAAACAAAATTTTAATCATTGCGAGAAAAAAATATAGAAACATGTTTTGGTGTAGAGATTCTGTCATTTGTCCTAGGAATCAGTTACTGTTTCATAAAGATTCCCCATTTCTCAAAAAGGATCAAAAGGCCTGGTGAAGCCATACCCATGCAAAACGGTGAGTTCACGCTCTCACCTTCTTTTTTTTTTTGACCGAAGTCGGCAAAGGGAAACGCTAGCCTATTTTTTTATTATTTTTATAATGTAGACCTGTTTAAATTCGTTTCCACGGGGAGTCGAACCCAAGTCGTGGGTGCTACTCGGGTGCTCTAACCAGTAGGCTAGAGACCCTTTCACTTCACGCTCTCACCTTGACTTACGTATTCGTGTTTTCTTAAATTTATTCTAGATTTTAGCAAATTTGGTCTTTTCGGATATATATATATATATGTACGTAAGTAATTTTTCTAGATTTATCAGTAAATTTAACACACACAAAAACCAGCCGTCAATATCGAGATATGTTGTGGAAGTCAACCATTGGTTAAAGCAAGCAATTATAGTTAGCAATCCAACAATTCTGCAGCACGCCTTGTCTACCATTAAGAATGTCATGCCCGACCCATCATTTTCCACTAAGAAAAGGCAAATGTAGCTTCTAGTACAATCAGACTTGCGAAAGAGATCATGTTAATTAGATAGTCAAATACTACTACTTTTTGCTCGTACTTATCTACTTCGTTTGCGCAAAGCATTTATAAAGTTTGTATGTGTCGACCTTGATCATGATTTGATTATGGAGATACAGACGTGTGTTGATAGAGATATAGACGTTGTGAAAACGATCACAGCCTGTCCTCGTTTAAACCCGCTATCTCCATACGTTGTATTTGTTTCCTTCTTGCATGGTCTCTGCTATTTCTGATTTTGGATGGAGGACAAGGTGCTTGGTTCTCATGCATCTCTTTCGATTGTAAAGCCTGTCACTGTTCAAAGACGTGCACATTCCTCTTGCAGCCTTCCAAACTGATGCTTTTCGTCCTTAAAAACTCCGAACTAAAGGAAAGATTGGACACCCCAATCAATTTGATTATACAGGTGACCCGATAGGATGAATCAATCAAAGATTGTAACGCTAACCGTCACCTAATGAACAATGGAATGGAAAGACTACCTTTTGGCCACAAAATTTATTAAAAAATGGTAAGCATATATTAGCTGCTGCCGTTGGACGACTACTGAACGGAAACGGAGCGGCCAGCCGGACACAGCTTGCCGAAAGGGACCGTACGTAGCTCTGACCCTCTCTATTTCGATCCCAAATTTGCCACCAAATTCACTATCGCGAATTCCTATTCCGTCGCATCAAAATGTCGATCACGACGGAAGATCTTAAATGTAGATGAAATCAAAAACTAATTATGTACAGTTTGATTTGTCTTTTTCGAGACGAATATTTTGGCGCAATTAGTGAAAGTTTGACGATTTTTACCAAATACAAACGAAATCTTTACATTCTTGGCCGATTTGACGCGACTATCGCAAACTCCCAACTTGGCCATGATCTAAACAAGGCCTACGTCTAGGAATTTGTACCGTGTGCCGTGGCCACCGATCGTCAGTTGCACGTACTTACGCGTACGGTGCCGTGGCTACGATCGTCGTCTATTGCCGTGAAATCTCCGGTGGTGCTACTGCTACGGCCCGCCGGCCATCGCCACTGTCCGTATATATACGGGACGAAGTTGCTGCGTCCCCTGTCATATATACGGTCGTCTGTACCGCCGCTATACGTACGGTCCGTGCCTAGGACGACTACGTGTAACGTGGCGAGGCCGGTGGCGCGCGCCTGCCTACGGCGGCGAGAGAGAAATACGCTGTGCTGGGCTGGTGGCAACTGGCGACTAGCGAGGGGAACTGGAACTGGAACGGGCCGTTGTCCTGGTTGCCAGTGCCAAGGCGCCGCTTCAGTTTCACGCGGCGGGCGCGGGCGCGGGCACACGAGAGAGAGAGAGAGAGGGCCCCACGACGATCCCGTCTGGGTCTGGCCGGCCCCGGCTCCGTCTCCCTGCTGCGCCGAGTCGAGTCCACTCTCCGCTGTCCGCTCACTCGCACCAACTCCTCCATCCAACTCGGCAAGGCAACTGCAGCCGCTGCCAGCCCGGCGCTCTTCCCATCACTGGGTCTCGGTGGGTGGCCGCTTCGCCTCCCCGCTCCTCCTCCCCCTTCCCTCCCACACCACGGCCACGGCGACGATGGCGCCCGCGCTCCCGCACTGCTGACCCCCGCCCCGCCGCCCCGCGGTCGGTAGGTACAGGTTGGCGGCTGGTTGGTGGGTGAGTGGGTGCCTGCCTGCGTGCGTGCGGGACGTGCCTGCCGGCAGGCGGTTGCGGGAGGCGCGGCCGGATCTGATGGAGGCCGCTGCTGCCGCTGCCGCTGCCGCGGAGAATGGGATCGAGGGGGACGGCTACGTCGTCGTCAAGCCCGTCCCCGAGGGTGAGGCGGACCCCACGGCCGCCACCGCCGACGACGCGGCGCCGGCCGGATCTGAGGACGCCCCCGCGCCTACTCTCACGGCGGACGAGGCCGCGGCGCCGGCCAAGGCCAAGACCCCAGCCAAGGTGAGTTCCGTTCCGTCCCGCCTCCTGTGTCTATCTGCCTGCCTGCCTTCGCACGCCGCGGTTAGTGCTTCCGTGCCGGCGGTGGTGTGATCCGGCACAGACTCACTGTCGCTCTCGCTGTCACTATGCGTGCAGAAGGGTGGATCCGGGGACGCCGCCGGGGGCAGGAAGCCGAGGCCGCAGCACAACGGCAGGGTGCCCGCCGGAACCGCCACCAAGGGGAGTGGGAAGAAGCCCGGCGTCCTCTCGCAGAGCGCCTCCTTCCCGGCGCGGGGTGCTGGGGCCGCCGCCGCTGCCAACAAGGCCGCGACTGCTGCGGCGGCGGCAGTTACTGCGCCCAAGCAGGCCAAGGGTGGCGCCGTGGCCAATGGATCAGAGGCGGCAGCAGGTTTGGACGGCCGAGTTTCCTTATTCCTTATATATTGTTTGGGTGTGCTGGGTCTGTAGAGTCTCACTGGTGTCGTGTTGACTGAATTCTGTCTGCAATTGGATTCAATCGCTTGCAGGGCGGGCGGCGGAGAAGAAGGCGAATCCGGTGAAGGCACCTGTGGCTCGCCGGTCAATGGTAAAGGCCCCTTCCTTGAGTCATCCGTTACTTGAAAAAAGCATGACATTGTTCTGTCTATTTTTGGCTGCGTTGTTGTATAAGACTTGGTTTTGTTCCCTTTGACTAAATTAGCCTGTCAAGTCTGGATCAGTGGATGCGGCCGCCCCGAACGAAGCAGTTCCGGCTGTCCAAGAGTAAGTGCTGGACCACTACCAATCCAGAATTCCAGATTTGGATGCTATGTTCCTCTTTATGTATACCTTTTGCATTGTAATTTCAGTTGTCGTCTCTAAATAGAACACAACACGCCACGCCATTAATGTGGGGGCGTTTCGACTTTTGTGTCGCCTTCCTGTTTCTGATGCTTACTACTATAAATGGATTGATCAGTGCTGTTTGTCGCGCTAGATTGACTAATCAGTAATCGGCACGGTTATGAATTTCGGTTTTTTGTCGTTTTGTTTTGCTGAAAGTAATGATATGGGATTGGATAACAGGCAACATGAGAACACGGACAAACCATTGAAACAAACGCAGCCAGGGAAGACGGAGGATGACGTGCGCTCCACCACATCGTAAGAATTTCCTCATGATTGATTGATTGATTCATAACTGCTTATCTGTTGTTCCCTGTGGTATCACTCAATGCAAATGCTGCCATTGGTGTTGTGTTGCAGAAGCACCAATACTCCCCGTGGAGCAGCTCGCAAGAGTGCCGCTGCTGCTGCTGGTTTTAGTTTCAGATTGGAGGAGCGTGCTGAGAAGAGAAAGGAGGTCTGCACTATTTTCTTCCACAGTTATGTTTTACAATACTCCAGATTTTGTCTACTTTTCCTTTTTCTTGTACTGATGAAGAGGCCATTCCCTACTCCCAGTTCTTCCAAAAGCTTGAAGAGAAAATCCACGCAAAGGAGCTGGAAAAAACAAATTTGCAGGAGAAATCTAAGGTGGGAGCTGCAGCAGCTGCTTTCACATTATTATTTGCATAAAACCCTGTGGCATACTTATATGTGTCAGTTCTGAAAGTTAATCTGTGCACATTCAGGAGAGCCAAGAGGCTGAGATCAAACTGCTGAGGAAGAGCCTGACATTTAAAGCCACACCTATGCCAAGCTTTTACAAGGAGCAGCCACCCAAAGTCGAGTTGAAAAAGGTAAGAATTTGATTTACTTCATGTAGTGAGGTTCCTGATATATATTGAAACAAATGGTTCCATGTGGTTTAATTACATCCTTTTTCTATTTGATTTGATTCGATGAATAGAAAGATCCACATGCAACCAATTGGATGAGTTTCCATTTGCACTGATACAAATAGTTATACAATTCTATTTCTTGCCATTATCCATTGATGGATGCACTGGCAACTATCTCATTGTGCCTTACATTACCGGAGATTTCCACTAAAATATGTTTTTGACATGCTTAGGGATGTTATATTTGTTTGTCTAAACATTTTGAGATGAGAATATGAAATCTTAAATAGACGTCATGTGTGTACGACTAAGATGGTACCACAAAAATGCAACCTGAATACATTACCACATTACCTGAAATTTCCACTAGAATATGGTTTTCTGACATGCTTAGGATGCTTATATTTGTCTATCTATAAACATTTTGAGAGTTGTGAATATGAAATGCTGAATAGATGTGTCATGTGTGTACTATATGACTAAGACTAATATGATACCATAAAAATGCAGCTGGAATATTGTGGCAGAACCTCCTAAGTAATGTGGCCCACATGCACTAATCTTCGTCTTAACAGACCTCAGATTACTATGCATGTGTTCCACACGACTTATGAAGCTCTGTCGGGTGTCCTTAACGAACCCCGATTGAACCACAATTAAACTCATACCCGGGATCAACAATGGAGTAACCACAACATTACAACATTTGTTACAAAAATATATACATCAGAGTGCGGAAAAATGTTAACATTAATTTTTCAAATAATGAATAGGATAATATTTTACAAACTTAACTTTATATTGCGGAAGTAGAGTAGAGCTACAGAAGACAACTTAGGTAGGACACCTAAGTTGCGAGAGGCAACCAAATCATGTCGAGCCCAGCGACACAATCCTGGCTAGGAGCAACTGTCAGCACCTGCAACAGGGGTAGAACAAACCCTGAGTACATGAAGGTACTCCGCAAGACTTACCCGACTAAAAAGAAAAGACTCTCAAGGATATGCTGACTTTTGAGTAGTTGAGCTAGAAAAGGGAGTTTTGCGAGAAAAGCATTACTAATCTTGAAACCTTACTTTCAATATTTTAAATAGGATAAAAGCATCAACTTCTATTATATCTATTAAAGCTAGATTTGCACTGTTCTATTTCTAGCAATCATTTAAGCATCACACTTGAGATTATCTTTCCAGCTGCCTTCTTCTTGAAACCAAGAGTCCACCAAGATCCAATTCTTTCATGTTTCACTTGAAAACTACGATGAACTACGATGCAGGTGCGAGGATCAAGTCTCCATAACCGAGGAGCACGACATATCGAAATGATTTACTCGGTGAGGATTCCTAAACACACGATATAAGGGGGGCTCTCGCCCATAATTATATCAATTCTTAGCTTCGGATGTCACATAACTAGCCGCGCTTCCACGCCACCCGAGAATACGGTCCCCCGAACCCGAGACCTTGTCCCCCGAGGGTATCCGCTACTCCCGCCATCTCACCACTCCCGGTGCGTGGGTTTGCCGTCCTAGTAATGAAATCTCCTAAGCAAGAACTTGCCCCGCGGGGGCATGTGAGTAGTTGCAAGGTCTTGATCCAAGGGCCAACAACGAACGGTCCTTAACCGACACGTCGGAAACACTACATCAAGACTCCATTCTCGATGCAAGTTACCCGACCGGTCTCAATTTCTTATCACCATGTTCATATGCTCTCGTGAACCATCTTTAGGTCTAGAGAAACAAATATAAACGGTAACTCATGATTAAAATTATCGGCCTACAACTACTACCGAAGTCTAAGCATGAATAAGCATAGGGAATCGACCTACACATACTAGTGGATATCATGATATAAAAGTAGATCAAGGAAGTTATGCGGTAACGGTATCAATCAACTCCTACTACTTAATGCACAGTACACTAGACTTAAGGTGTAAAATATTTGCAGAAATAGAGGTGGGTTGCATGCTCCGGGGCTTGCCTGTGTTGCAGAGTAGTTAGAATCCCAATATCAAACTTGACATCAACATCATGGCTAGATGACACCAACGCCAAATAGAGATGATTCGACATCATTGGTGGATGCCCTTCTTGAGTTCCACTGTCGGTCGACACCTCTCCGAACTTTGATCAACATAATTCAACTCACTCTCGTATCATCTACACATAATTAATGACGCATGACTTAGTATGATGAGCTCATGGCATGATGCATTAAGGATGACTCAACAAGATCAACAACTTTCCTTCGCGATAAAGTTGTACTCTAACAACATTAATTAAACAAAACCTAGGGTTACACAGGTGAAGCCACTCTAGTTACGATAACCAGCAATCAAGATAATTCATACAAGAATACATCGATTAAATCCTAATGACTTGATCAAGAGAGCACAAACAACTAATTAAAGTGCCAAAGGCCATTAAGATCAATGACCTAAGGTCTTCAATCACTCTCAAAACACTCAAACCCTAAGTCCTTAAGGCCTAACAAATAATTAAGACCTACTAAATAACTAAGCATAAAATAAAGACAAAATAAAAGGTTGACAAATACATCTCAAAAAATAAACTTAAGCTCCTCATGACTTGAGAAGGCTACAAAATAATTTTCAATATTTTTAGAACATAAAATAAATAACTAAAAATAAAATAGGAAGCATTTTTCAATTAAAGAGGCTAATTTTTGAACATACAAAACATAACCAAAATAGGCATCTAATATTTTTCCTAGGTAGAGGCCATCATAAAGAGCACCCACAAAAATTTTCAGAATTTTTGGAGCTACCAAATAAAAGATATGAATTTCTAAAGAATAAGCATTTAAAAACATTTTCTGAAATTAATAAATCCTGATGAACAGTGTCGTCTTCAACCTCCAGACGTTGACCGCGCGCGAAAAACTTTGACTCGCGATATCTCACCAACGGCTGGACCAAACGCGACGCGGTTTGTTCCTACCGGCTCAGGACGACGAGGCGAACACGACGGACTAGCTAATGTGACTGCGGAAGCACCGGAGCATGGTCGGCGGCGGCAACAGCGGCATGGCGGCGCGGCGCGCAGCGGTGCAGCGAGTTCGGCGCGAACTAGGCGAAAGAGATGGTACGGTTAGCTGCAGGGGAGCAAGGCGAAGCTGGTGCTCACCCTAGACAAGGCCGAGGCGGAGCGGAGCTCGGTGGCGACGGTGGCGGCTATGGTGGCGGCGAGCTCTAACGACATGCTCGACGTTCCTGAGCGACCTGCACGCCAAACAGAGAGGTACGGGGAGCATGATGAGCGCGGAACAAGGCAAGCATGACCTTGAAGATGAATTAGACAAATGATCAACGATGGAGGCCGTGGCCAGTGTCGAACTCGGGCGGCTCAGTCCGTCGGCCAGGAAGGGAATGACGGCACACGGGCATCGCTGGACAGCGCGGGGCTGCGCTAAAGGGTTCTATGGACGCGTAAGGGCGGGCGGAGATGATGATGGTGAAAAGCGAGGCGATTAGCAAGCGGAGGCGGCGAATTTGGCGTCGAGGCGGAGCTCGGCCCTGGCGATCGGTAGAAACAGAGGAAGAAGAGAAAAAGAAGACGGCGACCGACTTGGCGACTTGAGGACGAGCGCGAGGCTTCTGGGCATCCTACGAGGGCCTTCGAGGCGGCACGTGGAGCAGGAGGTGGCAGCCGGACGCGACTGGAAGGTGATCGAAGGGCGGCGGCGTCCGTCGACGGCGAAGCAGGACACGCAACTCGCGATTTGCACTATTTACAGAACTGCCACTGACGAATTTTGCAAAAAGCTCTCAAATTTTGAACTGAACTCAAAAATCTCCAAAAAGAGACTTGACCTAATTTTCCAATAGCTACAATTTTCTCAACTGGAGCATTTTCAAATTCGGCCTAGAAATATGAATTTTGGTCGAGATTTTTGAAAAGGGGACAAAAACCCTAGAATAAAATATATGCAAAATCTTTTGATTTTTCTAAATAACTTGAAAATCTCCAAAACTATGGAATGTGCATCTTTTCAAACCACACATTTTCTCCAAAAAGAGTTTTCCCAAAATATGCATAATTTTTGAAATATGGATTTAAAATGAAAAGGGAACATTTGTCGGAAAACTGTATTTTCAAATTTATTTGAAATTCTTTTTGAAAACTTGAAAAACTTTGTTCACCAACTTTGAAGCTCTCAACAAGACCCACAATTTTCCTTTTTGGACCAACCCCAAATTCTTTGTAGATTTTGAAATACGAAAAGGGGATAAATATGGTTTTCGGGAAAAACGGGGTTTTGAAACGAATTTTGAACTCGATTTAATTTCTTCACTAACTAATCGGTCATTAGCAATCACAAGCATCATTTCATATGTAAAACAAAGCATCACATCAAAAACAATATTAAAACATGAATGCATTAATACCATGATGCTCGATGATTATGCTTTAACAAACCTCTTAAACAGATTTTAGTTGTTATTAACATCTAGGATGTTACAATCTTACCCCTTAAGAAAATCTCGTCCCGAGATTTTGGAGCAACAAAATCCCATGGGGTAAGTAATGGAAAATGAAATGTGTCAAGTAATCTAACTTGGCAGAAGTTGATAAAATAACAAGGTTTGATTTGAGGGTTACAACCAAGATATGGAAGAGATTGCAACTAACAAGGTATTCCAAAAATTCAAGGAAGTTTGAGTATGAATTATCAAGATAGTCTCGGAGAATAGGGTACATTAATTGTGAATCTATAGCAGCTCATGCCCATTAACCTCGATACCTGCGCGCGCCTAGCAGCAACTTGTGTGCCCGGGTCACACAAGAGACTCTAGGTTCCGTCGCGGCACTAGGGTTACGGAATACGGCACCATTATAGGGCACAACAATGGTAACCCACTTCTCGAAACATTGGTAAGATAACCAAGATAAGACGTCGGTCACCAGCACAAGGTGTTTAGGGAACTCAAAGAGCAACTTTGAATCCCGAGGAATATTCAAGGAGCGAATGCACATCAATTGCGAGCTATAATGGTTCAGGAGTACTGACTACGATACCAGTGCGTGCCCTAGTGAAAACTCATGTGGTTGCAAATTACAGGAGATTCCAGGTTGACACGACACCATAGTCAAAGGTCGAGACACCAGTATATAGAACACAATCAAAATAACTTTTGAGAAATATTTATAAAATATCAAGGTCAAGAATTAGCATGTTCAAAGAATGAGAACACACTAATTAAAGACTATAAGGGTTCACAATCATAGACCCCGACATTAGCGAACGCCCAGCGGTATTTCCTTATGGTCGCAAATGACAGGAGACCCCAGGTTTCGTCGCTATTTCCCGGTCATAGATCATGGTACCTTAGAGAACACCATCAAGTGACATGAAAGCAAGATATACGTCGTTAAACGACATCAAGGAGATAGCATGTGTCAAAGTTGAAAGGAATCAAGGCGTGACACATACTTAACACGAATCAAGGATTCATACCAGGTTTCGAGTTTTTAAAATAATGATGTATATCAAGGTATATTCTTTAAATTCCCAAAGATCGAATTTATAGAATAAAAGATTCAATTGATAAACAATCCGATACATGACGAGATTTAACAATAGAACAGTCATAAAGGAATATAACCGCTCCAACCTTAAGGGGATCTTTTAACTTCCAAAAGATTTTTATATGATATGCTCGTCCTATACGTCCTCACAATGTTAGAAACTTCACCTTTACCAAGTTAGTGAATTAGAGGGCTTGTTAGACGAACTGTTAGAAGACACTTCGACGAAGCTTTTGTCGAGGAAGTTGACTTTCTTGTTGACCATCCGAAGAAGTAGCGACAAACTTCTCGAAGTCTTTCAGCAAGAAAGAAAATAGAGGAAAGATCATTTTTAATTTGTTTCTTTTAAAAACTTTTAAATTGTAAACTCGTTTTGAAGTTTTCAAATGTAATGTTGTAGTTGATCCATCGTATGAGCTCTGATACCATTCTGTGGCAGAACCTCCTAAGTAATGTGGCCCACATGCACTAATCTTCGTCTTAACAGACCTCAGATTACTATGCATGTGTTCCACACGACTTATGAAGCTCTGTCGGGTGTCCTTAACGAACCCCGATTGAACCACAATTAAACTCATACCCGGGATCAACAATGGAGTAACCACAACATTACAACATTTGTTACAAAAATATATACATCAGAGTGCGGAAAAATGTTAACATTAATTTTTCAAATAATGAATAGGATAATATTTTACAAACTTAACTTTATATTGCGGAAGTAGAGTAGAGCTACGAAGACAACTTAGGTAGGACACCTAAGTTGCGAGAGGCAACCAAATCATGTCGAGCCCAACGACACAATCCCGGCTAGGAGCAACCTGTCGGCACACAAACGGGGGTAGAACAAACCCGAGTACATGAAGGTACTCCGCAAGACTTACCCGACTAAAAGAAAAGACTCTCAAGGATATGCTTTGGCTTTTGAGTAGTTGAGCTAGAAAAGGGGAGTTTTGCAGAAAAGCATTACTAATCTTGAAACCTTACTTTCAATATTTTAAATAGGATAAAAGCATCAACTTCTATTATATCTATTAAAGCTAGATTTGCACCTGTTCTATTTCTAGCAATCATTTAAGCATCACACTTGAGATTATCTTTCCAGCTGCCTTCTTCTTGAAACCAAGAGTCCACCAAGATCCAATTCTTTCATGTTTCACTTGAAAACTACGATGAACTACGATGCAGGTGCGAGGATCAAGTCTCCATAACCGAGGAGCACGACATATCGAAATGATTTACTCAGCTGAGGATTCCTAAACACACGATATAAGGGGGGGCTCTCGCCCATAATTATATCAATTCTTAGCTTCGGATGTCACATAACTAGCCGCAGCTTCCACGCCACCCGAGAATACGGTCCCCCTCGAACCCGAGACCTTGTCCCCCGAGGGTATCCGCTACTCCCGCCATCTCACCACTCCCAGTGCGTGGGTTTGCCGTCCTAGTAATGAAATCTCCTAAGCAAGAACTTGCCCCGCAGGGTATGTGAGTAGTTGCAAGGTCTTGATCCAAGGGCCAACAACGAACGGTCCTTAACCGACACAGTCGGAAACACTACATCAAGACTCCATTCTCGATGCAAGTTACCCGACCGGTCTCAATTTCTTATCACCATGTTCATATGCTCTCGTGAACCATCTTTAGGTCTAGAGAAACAAATATAAACTGGTAACTCATGATTAAAATTATCAGCCTACAACTACTACCGAAGTCTAAGCATGAATAAGCATAGGGAATCGACCTACACATACTAGTGGATATCATGATATAAAAGTAGATCAAGGAAGTTATGCGGTAACGGTATCAATCAACTCCTACTACTTAATGCACAATACACTAGACTTAAGGTGTAAAATATTTGTAGAAATAGAAGTGGGTTGCATGCTCCGGGGCTTGCCTGTGTTGCAGAGTAGTTAGAATCCCAATATCAAACTTGACATCAACATCATGGCTAGATGACACCAACGCCAAATAGAGATGATTCGACATCATTGGTGGATGCCCTTCTTGAGTTCCACCGTTGTCGGTCGACACCTCTCCGAACTTTGATCAACATAATTCAACTCACTCTCGTATCATCTACACATAATTAATGACGCATGACTTAGTATGATGAGCTCATGGCATGATGCATTAAGGATGACTCAACAAGATCAACAACTTTCCTTCGCGATAAAGTTGTACTCTAACAACATTAATTAAACAAAACCTAGGGTTACACGGGTGAAGCCACTCTAGTTACGATAACCAAGAATCAAGATAATTCATACAAGAATACATCGATTAAATCCTAATGACTTGATCAAGAGAGCACAAACAACTAATTAAAGTGCCAAAGGCCATTAAGATCAATGACCTAAGGTCTTCAATCACTCTCAAAACACTCAAACCCTAAGTCCTTAAGGCCTAACAAATAATTAAGACCTACTAAATAACTAAGCATAAAATAAAGACAAAATAAAAGGTTGACAAATACATCTCAAAAAATAAACTTAAGCTCCTCATGACTTGAGAAGGCTACAAAATAATTTTCAATATTTTTAGAACATAAAATAAATAACTAAAAATAAAATAGGAAGCATTTTTCAATTAAAGAGGCTAATTTTTGAACATACAAAACATAACCAAAATAGGCATCTAATATTTTTCCTAGGTAGAGGCCATCATAAAGAGCACCCACAAAAATTTTCAGAATTTTTGGAGCTACCAAATAAAAGATATGAATTTCTAAAGAATAAGCATTTAAAAACATTTTCTGAAATTAATAAATCCTGATGAACAGTGTCGTCTTCAACCTCCAGCCGTTGACCGCGCGCGAAAAACTTTGACTCGCGATATCTCACCAACGGCTGGACCAAACGCGACGCGGTTTGTTCCTACCGGCTCAGGACGACGAGGCGAACACGACGGACTAGCTAATGTGACTGCGGAAGCACCGGAGCATGGTCGGCGGCGGCAACAGCGGCATGGCGGCGCGGCGCGCAGCGGTGCAGCGAGTTCGGCGCGAACTAGGCGAAAGAGATGGTACGGTTAGCTGCAGGGGAGCAAGGCGAAGCTGGTGCTCACCCTAGACAAGGCCGAGGCGGAGCGGAGCTCGGTGGCGACGGTGGCGGCTATGGTGGCGGCGAGCTCTAACGACATGCTCGACGTTCCTGAGCGACCTGCACGCCAAACAGAGAGGTACGGGGAGCATGATGAGCAGCGGAACAAGGCAAGCATGACCTTGAAGATGAATTAGACAAATGATCAACGATGGAGGCCGTGGCCAGTGTCGAACTCGGGCGGCTCAGTCCGTCGGCCAGGAAGGGAATGACGGCACACGGGCATCGCTGGACAGCGCGGGGCTGCGCTAAAGGGTTCTATGGACGCGTAAGGGCGGGCGGAGATGATGATGGTGAAAAGCGAGGCGATTAGCAAGCGGAGGCGGCGAATTTGGCGTCGAGGCGGAGCTCGGCCCTGCGATCGGTAGAAACAGAGGAAGAAGAGAAAAAGAAGACGGCGACCGACTTGGCGACTTGAGGACGAGCGCGAGGCTTCTGGGCATCCTACGAGGGCCTTCGAGGCGGCACGTGGAGCAGGAGGTGGCAGCCGGACGCGACTGGAAGGTGATCGAAGGGCGGCGTCGACCCGTCGGCGGTGAAACAGAACACGCAACTCGCGATTTGCACTATTTACAGAACTGCCACTGACCGAATTTTGCAAAAAGCTCTCAAATTTTGAACTGAACTCAAAAATCTCCAAAAAGAGACTTGACCTAATTTTCCAATAGCTACAATTTTCTCAACTGGAGCATTTTCAAATTCGGCCTAGAAATATGAATTTTGGTCAGATTTTGAAAAGGGGACAAAAACCCTAGAATAAAATATATGCAAAATCTTTTGATTTTTCTAAATAACTTGAAAATCTCCAAAACTATGGAATGTGCATCTTTTCAAACCACACATTTTCTCCAAAAAGAGTTTTCCCAAAATATGCATAATTTTTGAAATATGGATTTAAAATGAAAAGGGAACATTTGTCGGAAAACTGTATTTTCAAATTTATTTGAAATTCTTTTTGAAAACTTGAAAAACTTTGTTCACCAACTTTGAAGCTCTCAACAAGACCCACAATTTTCCTTTTTGGACCAACCCCAAATTCTTTGTAGATTTTGAAATACAGAAAAGGGGATAAATATGGTTTTCGGGAAAAACAGGGTTTTGAAACGAATTTTGAACTCGATTTAATTTCTTCACTAACTAATCGGTCATTAGCAATCACAAGCATCATTTCATATGTAAAACAAAGCATCACATCAAAAACAATATTAAAACATGAATGCATTAATACCATGATGCTCGATGATTATGCTTTAACAAACCTCTTAAACAGATTTTAGTTGTTATTAACATCTAGGATGTTACAAATATACATTTGTTTCACCAAAGAAAATGATACACATTTTTTGTTAGATTAGAGATGGTGAATAAGGATCTACATGCAGATGTATTATGTGATAACTGCAGTTGAAGCTTTTTTTTTTTTTTGTGCTTTCACAATCATTTTGTTCGCTATCATTACTGGCTTACTTCTTTGTGATTTTTTTAATTCAGTATTCATTACTGCATTAAAATTACAACCTTTCTCTTGTGAATTGTAATCCTATACTACATATACCGAATGCTCCTTATATTTGTAATATTGTTGAGTGCCTACTTATGTGTGCTAATTGCTAGGTCCTTACTATATGATATAGTTTAATATTGCTTGCTCTGTGATTCACTGCAGTTTTGAAACAAATAATATACAAACATTGAGTGCTCTATTGGAGGTCTTATAGTAACTAGTGACGTTGTCTTGCAATATCCATGTAGTGAAATTGTCTTTCCTACAGATGCCTGAATTATTTTCTATACCAATTATCATCCACATATGATTGAATATGTAACTGGATACTCATCAAGATTTGCAGTTAATGATTCACCTTATTGTGGGACTAAACAATGCCATTCTTGTACACAAGATATATGTTCCTGAAATCTCTCTTTCGATCTCATAGTAGGTTAATTAGAAGTGACAAATCATTTTTTTTCTACTAGTTCATGTCATTCATGTTTCAGGATCTGGTAAACGTTTTTTTTTCTCATTTGTTTTTTGTATACTGATTTACACTTCACAGTGTTTAAAATTCACTTCTTGGTTACTTCTATTCAAATGTTTTGCCTTGCTAGTTTCTATAGAAAATATTAAGGTTCCGGAATTATATGTTCTAGTACATGTTATCTTGTCACATTAGTAAATTTCACACTCCTAACAAAGTTCCTTATGCTGTGGTTTTGTAGATTCCCCCAACACGTGCGAGGTCACCAAAGCTTGGTCGGCACAAGCCTGCCAGTTCTGCTACTGCTGCTTCTGCAGATGGTTCATGTGAGAGCCCTCGGAGCACTGCAAATTCGGGCAAGGTAAATGAAGTTGTGGAAAACAACAAACCTCGTGTCCCTGCTAGAAAACCTGTTCAAAGGCCAGTCACGAAAGCTGCATCACAAGCGTCTGCCACCACAAAGGCTGAAGCAAGACCCGCAGCTACAAAGGCAAAAATCTCAAACTCGAAACCTAAGGTTTCAAGGGCAAAGGTTGTGCAAGCGCAAGAAACCCCAGTTGAAGTCCCTCCTTCAGAACCTTCTGCCCCAGAAGTGCTCGTAGTGGAACATGGCGTTGGAGAAGCTACAGGTCCTGATCTGGCTGCACAATTGGTTGCTTCGAATGAAGTCCCAGTCCATGGTTGATCAATTGCGCATTTTGCCTATTTATTTCCTTTCTCGCAATTCTGTGAATAGTGGGGGTGTGTGCTTAATTGAAAGTTGAATCGCTCAAAGTGTCATGGTTTATCGTTTCCGGAGTAGACATCCATTTTTTTCAGCTTGTCATTGAGCATGCCATGTATATTGCTTGATATTGGGTTCATGTTTAAAATTCCCAGTCTTGTGTATATTGGATTTGCATGTCGCTGGACATCCTAGGATTGTTGCAATACATTAATGCAACTTGTGGATTATTTTGTGGTCGTGTTACTTTTACCTTTTTCCCCTCGTTCTTGTTGGTTTTGCATCCAACTTTTTCGCTCCAGGATCGTAAGAGCATCTCCAAGGGTTAGGCAATTGGAGTTTGGCATTTGAGGCAATTTGCAACTCTCCAAATGAAAATGGCAAGGCTAAAAAGTTGTGATCTCCAAGGGTTATGCATTTGCACTTGTCATTTGAGGGAATTTTGGGTATGCGAGAGGGACATGCAGCGAGAAAAAGTCGCGGGAGGGGGGCGAGAGAAACGTGGACCGAGATATGCCAAGCCGGACTGCCTTGTCATATATGCCAACTCTTGAGCTCTATTTGCCAAGTTAAGAAAAATCAAGAAGGCTAAATGCAAAACCATTGGAGGGAGTTTTTAAGAGTTTTTGGCAAATTGGTAAATGCAAAGGCTAATTGCATAACCCTTGGAGATACTCTAAATGGCTCATAAAAAGATGTCCAGCGTCTAAAGTCAACGTAAATGACCATATTTCAATCAACTCTTTTCTGTAAAATTACGCAAGTAAGGTAGTCGGTGAGTAGGTCTCAGGTGAATGCTTTGTTTGTATTGTGATATCTTGGCTGAAATAGCCATCAAATGGAATAATATCACTAGTGTTCATGGAACTTTGTAAAGGTTAAAACAGACATTATACTTGTGTATAGAGTTGTATAGATTTTTATAAGAATATAAAGACGTAAAGCACTTTGCGCTTTTGATAATCCTAAGACTAAGATCATGCTTGCTATGGTACACTTGGGTTTTTTTACCGCTTGGTTTACCGCGGTAAACCGCGTTACGGACTTACCGGGCCGGTCCGGTTTCGGTTCGGACCGGCCCGGTAAGTCCCAAATTCAAATTTCAATTTTGAAAAAAATGCTGAAAAAATTCAAATTTTAAAAAACCGCTCAAACCGAGCGGTAAACCGGACTTACGGGCGGTAAACCGGACTTACCGGGCGGTAAACCGGTCATGAAGTATTTTTAGGAATTTTTTAACATTTTTTTTAAAAAAAATAAATTTGAATTTTAAAAAAACCGCTCAAACCGCTCAAACCGGCGGTAAACCGGACTTACCGGCGGTAAAAAAAAAACAAGGTTACTGGTACTCAAATTTGAATTCAAATTTGAATTCGAAGCGATATCCGGCCGGTTACCGGACTTACCGGCCGGTAAACCGCGTCGGAGCGCGGCCGGTTTTTTTCGTCCCGGTCGGTAAAAAAAACCCGGATGGTACATGCCTTAACCACCAACTCCTCCTTATGAATGATCCCTTCTCTTTGATGAAAATAATAAATCCATAAAGATATGTGCTTTGCTTTGATGAAAAAAACAATATGGATATGTCAACCATTTTTTGGGTAGAATAGTAACAATATTTATGAATTTAGGAAAGCCAAAATGTCTTACAATTTCGAACGAAGAGAGTATAAATCTATTTGAGCTATTTCTTTTAAAGATAGAAGACATGCTTATTTGGTGCCCAACCACCACACGCCACGTGAGATGTTGCGCCACTGTCAAAATTGTGGCGATGAAAGACCACAACAATTGTGGCGAAAATCAACCCATAGATAAATCGAGAAACTTTGTGGCTGGCCTAGCTTTGCCATGGTATTATCTTCATCATGGAACTCCAAAAGTAGACATTTTATCCATAAACTCTCAAAATCGTTCAATTTGCGCCCCGGTCCCGATTTGAGGTGGTTTTCATGGAAGCTCCATCCTTTTAAAATTTTAAAAAAATCTAGGATATAATTGATTTGGTTATAAAAATAAAAAATAACTCTAATATTCTAAAAATTATGATAAAAGAGGTAAATCGGTAAATAACAAATCCAACAAAAAAAATCCGGAGGTCATAAAAATGTGTAGAAACTTGTTAAAAACTAGATTTGTCTCTAGGAAAATGGAAAGAATATCTAAAAGTTCCAGAAAACTTTCCACAATTGTGGAAAGTTTTTAAAAAACATATTTAGACATCTGGTTTATAGTGTGAGAAGAAAAAAAATATACTCTTCGCGGAGAAGTGCTAGCACAATTAATTAGTAGCTGCTAGTTTTGAAGTTGCTACTTTTTTTTTGTAGAGGAAGTGGCTACTTGCTACGAATGTCTAGATTGGATTGCCAGCCGAGAGAGCCCAAGGGCTCAAAACATACAGATCCGGCCTCGCTTCCTTCACTGGACTCGGCCCTTACGCAACTGGGCCATCCATCAATGCTAGCCCAGCTCAGCACCTGATGGCGCGGTGCCGAAAAGCACGTCTCCCCTGGCGCCCACGACACGACGCGCGCATTCTAGTTTGTTTTCGACCTGGCTTCTAGGAGCGCGGCGTCTTGTGAGCTGTGACTCCTGTCCTTCCTAGCTCTGACCGATCGGAGCGCACAGAGGAAAACCCTACACTTTGGTCCTCCATACATACATCAAAAAAAGGGATAAATGTTGTCTAGTCTCTTAGATCGATAATCTCATCATAGATACAAGGATTGAGCAACTATCTTTTTGCTTGGCCTATAACATCTTAATCGATATGGATTTTAATTTATGCGATTAACAAAAGAAACTTTGTGAATTATATGGTGACATTGAACCGCACCGTACTATTATTGTATCGTATTTTTAGTTCTTTGCTCATGAAACAACCACACTGTTCTTTCACATTCCTATCTCTTCTCCTTGTACAATGGTTTTAACAAGCTGGCCCAACTTTACGCATATATAGAAACCAAGTATAGTGCCATAAATTTGAGTTATATTCTAGGACAAAGTGGATGCATATACCCTAGGCGTGTATTAGTCACACCTTTTCAGTTTGCAATCTAATGAAAATACGACTCACCTTTAGAGCAGGTCCGGGCATTTTATTTGGACCACCAAACCCATTTTACGCCCTGTTCGTTTGGTCGTTTTTGGCTGGCTGATTCTCGCTGCTGCTGATTTATTGTGAGAGAAAAATACTGTTGAATCGCCTAGGTGAAAGCGATAAGTTCAAACGAACGGGCGTTAAAAGCTGGAGTTAGAAATTGGTCTGACAAGGCGTATACTTGATTTGTTAGACGAAACATTGAACAATGAGACTACTGGTTCAACACTTCATTGGTCCAACCGTTTGTAAGTCTTTTTTTTACACCAATCTGTAAGTGCGACTATTAGTTGAACTGTTCACTGGTCCAACAACATTGTAGTCTTTCTTCCTTAGTATAAATATATGAAAATCGCTATAAGAAGGCTTACAATGGGTAAATATTAATTCAAATATGTTGTGCTGTAAAACAAATCTTAAATGCTGAAAATGTGCTACAAATTGTAATTTTTTTAAAGTAAAAAACAAAGTTAATGAGAGTGGTGCCTTGGTGTATGCTTTTTGCTGATGATGTGGTGCTAGTTGATGAGAGTAGGGCAGGGGTTAATAGGAAGTTAGAACTATGGAGGCACACGTTAGAGTCGAAGGGTTTCAAACTTAGTAGGACCAAGACCGAGTACTTGAGGTGCGATTTCAGCACGACTAGGCACGAGGAGGGAGACGTTATCTTCGATGGGCAAGTGGTGCCCAAGAAGGATAGTTTTCGGTATCTAGGATCAATGCTTCAAAAGAATGGAGACATTGATGAAGATGTTAGACATAGGATCTCGGCTGTTGGTTGAAATGGCGTCAAGCTTCCGCGTCCTCTTTGACAAAAGGGTGCCCCGAAGCTAAAAGGTAAGTTCTATGGACGGCGGTCGCCGCGATGTTATACGGTGCGGAATGTTGGCCCACAAAAAGGCGACATGTGCAGCAACTGAGTGTAGCGGAAATGCGTATGTTGCATTGGGTTTGTGGGCACACTAGGAGGGATAGAGTCCGAAACGACGATATTCGGGATAGGGTTGGGGTTGCACCAATTGAGGAGAAACTGATCCAACATCGGTTGAGATGGTTTGAACATGTCCAACGGAGACCTCCTGAGGTGCCAGTGCGTAGTGGGGTTCTAAAACGGGCCGATAATGTAAGGAGCGGTAGAGGTCGACCTAAACTGACTTGGGGCGAGTCGGTTAAGAGAGACCTTAAGGAGTGGAATATCTCCAAGGATTTAGCTATAGATAGGAGCGCTTGGAGACTAGCTATCAACGTGCCTGAATCATGACTTTTGGGTTCCCCGTAACGTGTCTCTTCTGGGTTTAGCCTACCCCAACTTGCTTGGGATAAGGACAGTCCCAATGCAGACTCTACCATGGAGTCTAAACTTATTTATTACGCCGAGCATTGTAGGCTTTAGGTCTTGTTTTTTCTCCTCTTTCTTCAATAAATATGATCTTCATCAAAGAAATACCATAAATAAGGTGTAATAAATAGTTTTGGACTCTGTGATAGAGTCTTGCATTGGGATTGCCCTAAAAAGGTTATTTTGTTGTTGTTGTTGTTGTTAAAAACAAAGTTAATAGCACCAGCATCCAGGTGGGCCCCAGAACAGAACACATTCCTCCCGAAGCCATTTCTGTGTGGGCTCCGCTCCCACCACTGCTCGACCACACGACCGCCGCGGGTCCCTCCCGCCAGCCTCGAGAGAACCGCGCGCCGCGGGTCCTTTTCCCCCCAAAACCTCCGCGCGCGACGCTCCCGCCGGCCAGTCTTCCGCCGCACACCACACCACCGCCGCTTCCCCTCCCCCTCCGTCTCCTCCCCATTCCTCCCCCTCCCTCGCGTCCGGTAGGCGGTGGCCGGCGCCAGTGCCCTCGCCAGGACCGGATTGGTCGGTCGCGGGAAGCAAGAACCGCCCGCGCGCCCGCACATTAGAACCCTAGCTCCCCCGCCACCAATCTAACCGCGCCAAGAACCGGGGAAAAACCTCCGGCTTTCCGGTCTCCCGGGCCCGGGGGATCCGTCCTTCGCCGCGTCGGAGATGGTGAGTCCCTTGTTGCCCTCTCTCTCTCTCTCGCTCGCGCGCGCCCCGTTGGTGTTCCTCCCCTCCGGGGGGATTTGTTCGGCGAGCGGGGTTCTTGATTCGGTTCGATTCGGTTCGATTCGATTCCATGTTCTTGGCCTCCGACGACGACTGAGCGGTTTGTTGGTTTCTTTTCCGGGGGCGAAGTCGTCCGACATCCGGAAATGGTTCATGAAGGCGCAGGACAAGAGCGGGGCGGCGGCCTCCGGAGCTGCCGCCGGGAAGCCTTCTGCGGCGGGTGAGAAGAAGAAGCCCGTGCTCAGCATTCCCGAGAAGAAGGCGCCGCCGCCCGCATTGGTATGATGCTGCACCCCGTCGCCTTTGGTTCTGCCCTCTGTTCGTTACTGTTGCCTTCTTATTACTGAATGGTTGTTGTATGTGTTCTTGTGACGGGTTTGGTGTGTCGAAAGATAAGTAGCTGTGTGAATGTGTGGTGCATGGTGTCGTGGATTGGTTCAGGGATTTGGTTTGGGTCAATGTGTAACTTGCAGCAACGATAGGGTCACAGGGGATGTCCCTGTGGTAATCTGTAGATCTTGTGCTCATTAAGACTGTCACTTTCTTTTGTCCAAACCAATGTTAAATGGTGATGTTCTGGATGTTTACAGTTTTTTTTAGTAGCCGTAGATTTAGTTTTGACCTACTAGTTTCTAGTTAGATTAGATTACTGACTTCACTTTTGAGTTTCCTTCAGTATTTCATCTATGGTATCTATCTACAACATAATGTAACAAATGAGCTATTTATCCACAAATGTCCACTGTGTTGTAGCATCACCCTGGTTGGTTTGTTTGGTCGAAGCTAACAGCAGTTCTTCTCTATTTTTTTTCATTATTCTTCAATATTTGGTGCTGCTCAATTTTCTGACATTATTAATGCCGCATCTTGGGTCAATCAGACGTCCTGTGATCATGATTCTTCTGCTAGAAAGAAGACAAGCAAATACTTTGGGTCGAAAGGGGAAAAGGACTCAGATGTTGAAATGGCAGACGCCTCTGCGGGAAAGAGTGCTGAAAAGGGTGCGGCTAAAAGAAAACTTCAGAAAGGCAACAATGAAGTCAAGGAGGACAGCAAGCCTTTGCCAGCAAAGAAAATGTCTAAGGTTGAAGAAGATGGCGATGATGACTTTGTGGCACCTCCAAAGAAGAAAACTCCGGTGAAGCCACCGCCTTCGAAAAAGGCTAAAGTTGAATCTAATGCTCAAGTTGATGATGCTGAGGATGAGGACAGGATGGATGAAGATGCCAAGACCCCATCAAAAGGAGCTGGAAGAGGAAGGGGAAGGGGAGGAAGAGGAGCAGCAGCAGCAGGAGCTGCCCCTGGGGGCAGAGGTAGAGGAGGTGGGAGAGGTTTTATGAATTTTGGTGAGAGGAAAGATCCTCCTCACAAAGGAGAAAAGGTAATGCTAATATCATTGTCAATGTTTTGAAAAGTTGAAAAAAACCCAATGCTGAACTGTCTATTTCATTTTCTACAATTGTAGGAGGTCCCAGAGGGTGCCCCTGACTGTTTATCTGGTCTGACATTTGTCATAAGTGGTACCCTTGACAGGTGCTTCAATTTTTATGTATAATATTTTTCTCTTACTTTTCACTTTTTATGGTGGCTTATGTTGTGTTTCAGCTCTAGCATTCCCTAACTTGCTTGGGACTAAAAGTCATTGTTGTTGTTCATTATATTCATTATGTAGTATATGTTTAATGATCGTGCAGTGACCAATCAGTTAAAATTATCTTAAGTTTGTTTCTATGTGCAGTCTTGAACGTGAGGAAGCAACTGACCTAATTAAGCGTTATGGTGGCCGTGTGACTGGCTCTATTAGTAAAAAGACGGTATGTATATTAGTAGGGCACCTTTTTATGGACTATTGTTGCCCTTTATATATTTAATTAATAATTTGCTGAGAGTGCTTGTTCACAGAGCTACTTACTGGCCGATGAAGACGTTGGTGGAGTAAAATCTAACAAAGCAAAAGAGCTGGGGTACTGCTTACTATTTTTCATAAAACAATATATTGCGTATTCGTCATATTTTGTTATTTTTATATGTGCTTACACTTATTTGCAGTGTCCCATTCTTGACCGAAGATGGTTTATTTGATTTGATCCGAAAATCAAAACCTGCAAAGGCTCCTGTAGACAAACATCAAAGTAACAACAGTTCTGAAAAGCTTCAGAAATCACAGACAAAGAGCTCTCCGGCTAAAGTTGAAAAACGAGGTAGACTGGAACTCCTAACTTCTAGTGGTTCTATAGTCAGACAGCATGTCTTGGGATCTTTGCATCCTCTGGAGAATCAACTCACTATCACTTATTTTTAGTTTCTGATTTTGCATTTATCATGTTAATCTGTTTTTAGGCAAATACAGTAGGGTGGTAAAAACTATATTAAAAAATGGAAAAGCAGCAAACCTGTACAACAAACCCATCAAGGGCAAAACAAGAAAACTTTATATTAGGCTGTTTACCCAGAGGGAGAGGCTGAGTCCAGGACTGGGCTTAAATCTGTGAAGATGTACCTTTACATTATATACAAACTCATGTTACTATGGTATGCTTGACTTTCTTCAGCTGAAGCAAGTGCTGTGGGTAAAAGTATTGCTTCAAACAGTAATGCTGCAAGTGCCTCTGCTGACAAACAAAAGCCCAAGAATGTTGACCGTGGTTCTATGCAATGGACTGAAAAATATCGGCCAAAAGTTCCAAATGACATAGTTGGCAATCAATCAATGGTGAGTAGTTCTGCTTTTGGTTATGTTAGTTAATCCATATTTGTGGCAATACTTTATTTTGAACTTCGTATATATAGGTCAAACAACTTCATGATTGGTTGAAAAGTTGGGATGCACAATTCCTTCATTCTGGCCAAAAGGGTAAAGGAAAGAAACAAGCTGACAGTGCAGCCAAAAAGGCTGTGCTGCTGAGTGGACCTCCTGGTATCGGTAAGACTACAACTGCTAAAGTTGTTAGTCAGATGCTTGGATTGCAGGCCATTGAGGTATCTTTTTAAGTCTTCACACTATTTATTCTTCGTTTTACTTGGAAGGCCTGAATTCAAACAATACTTTTTGTGATAGGTAAATGCGAGTGATAGCCGTGGTAAGGCGGACTCCAAGATTGAGAAGGGTGTTGGGGGGAGTACATCAAATTCTATCAAAGAGCTTATCAGCAATGCGACTCTGAATTATGGTGACAATCGGTTGGTGTTGCAGCATGAGTCATGAACTTTTTTGACTTTGTATTGATTATTAATATTAAGTGGGCAACAATTTCACAGGTCAAAACATCCGAAAGCTGTACTAATCATGGATGAAGTTGACGGTATGTCTGCTGGAGATAGAGGTGGTGTTGCTGATCTTATTGCTAGCATCAAGATATCCAAGATCCCTATTATCTGCATTTGTAATGACCGTTATAGCCAGAAATTGAAGAGTCTTGTTAATTACTGCCTGATGCTCAACTTCAGAAAACCAACGAAACAACAGGTTATTTCTTACCATGTTCAGTTCCAGTGAGGCAATGACCTTCAGAATTACTACTGTTCCCTTGAATTGCAAGAACCCAGCACCACATTCCTTACTTTTGTTGTATCTAGGCGTGCACAATGTAGTTATCCTGGTGTTATTCATGTTATGTAGGAAATGGATCTGTATTTGATGTATTTCTATGTCTAAAATGGACTGTTTGTAAACTAGGGTTGTGATGCTACTTACTGTGGACTCTGAACTTCTGAACATCGTTGTTTGCATACAGTTGTACCTATGATAAAAAAAACTCTGACCATTGGGCATTGGCTGTCACAAGTTGCATAGAAACTACCAACTAGAATGCTGTTTCTGTTGCAATTATTCTCATCTTACGTGATACAGTTGCATGATTGTCAAGAAGAGAGAACTGTTAATTTTCAACCTGTAACTTGATGTTCCTTTTTTTTAATTGATTCTAACTTCTAACTTCTTTACTTGACAGATGGGTAAAAGATTGATGGAAATTGCCAAAAAGGAAGGTATTCAAGCTCAAGAGGTATGTCCTGTATCTTTCCCAGCTTCTAAACTTACATGAAAACTTTGAGATATAAATACATTAGCAGAAACAGATCAGTAACAAAATAAAATTAGTGTCTCTTGTATATTTCCATATAGTCCTCTAGCATTCTTTTCTCTTTCTGATTCTCTATTATGTTGACTTTCCATGTTCTGTTACTAATATGATTTTTCCTGTTATGCTAGAATGCAATGGAAGAGCTTGCTGAAAGAGTGCATGGAGATATTCGCATGGCACTCAACCATTTGCAGTATATGAGCCTCTCCAAATCAGTGGTCAAATATGATGATATAAGGGAGCGACTTAATAGCAGTTCAAAGGATGAAGATATTTCTCCTTTTACTGCTGTTGACAAGTATTGCTCTTTATTTAGTATTTGTTCAGTCAAATATCATCATTTATGCCTACAGTCTTTATATTATTCATGGGTATTTATTGGTCTTTCAGACTTTTTGGTTTCAACGGTGGGAGGTTAAGGATGGATGAGAGAATTGATTTTGGCATGAGCGATCCTGATTTGGTTCCCTTGATCATTCAGGTTTGGAATACTGATGACAGTCCTTTGTATAAATGTTATTGAGTTGTGACTACTACAAATTTCTTTCTAAATCTAGTGTACACAAGCTATTTATTTTATTTTATTTTTATACTAACACTGTGTGTCACAGCTTTCATTATTACTTGAAAGCTGGGATGCTCACATATATAAGAATTAAGTGGCGTCTTTTGTGAATTCTGAAGGGAATTTTGTCTTTGTTGCTACATATTTATGTTTGCCAAATGAATGTGTATCATAATAATTTTTTAAACATGTGTCCTTTTGGACTTCTTTTGCTGTTACCTTTTGTATTGCTGTGACTGTAGTCCACTACTGCTCAATTCTACTCCATCCATTCCAAATTATAAGAAGTTTTGGCTTTTCTAGATGCATTGATTATACTATGTACCTAGACATAATTTTATAAGCAAAACTTGTGTCCCTAGAAAAGCCAAAACGTTTTATAATTTGGAATGGAGGGAGTTGTTTTGAGTTCATCATTACACATGGACCAGCACATTCTCTTTTTTTTTCCTGCTCCTGATCGCTGATGTCTTGGAAGTCAACGTTCCTCTGAAATTCACAGTTGAAAATGTGCCCCATTGTAGGAAAATTATATCAATTATCGGCCTAACACCATTGGGAAGGATGAAAGTGGAGTTAAAAGAATGAATGCTCTAGCTCGGGCTGCTGAATCTATAGCGGACGGTGATCTTGTTAATGTACAAATAAGAAGATATCGACAGTGGCAGTTGTCGCAAGCTGCTTGTTTTGCTTCATCTATAGTACCGTAAGTATTGATCAGGGTCATAGTTTGGTATTCCTTATTTTGAATTTGCCAACCTCGTTTTCTAACCTTACACATTTTACAGTGCTGCTTGGATGCATGGGAACAGAGAAATCCTTGAAGCAGTAATGTTCAAACCCTAACTGGCACTATATTTAGTATATTTTACTTTTGCTTTTTGGCTAAATTAATTTGGGTAACAAATACATTTCAGGGTGAGCGGAACTTTAATAGGTTTGGTGGATGGTTGGGTAAGTACTCGACTACTAACAAAAACAGAAGGCTACTGGAAGATGTCCACAGTCATATTCTTGCCTCCCAGCAAGCAAACTTGGACAGGTAGTTGCTTTACCATATCCTTTGAGATTTATCTGTGCCTTCTTTGGTGGCTTGTGCTTTTATTGTGACATATCTGACTCATTATTGTGCCTACCTGTTTTCTTATCTGGCCATGTCCTGTTTTTTGCAGAAAACCTCAGCTATCTTTTCTGGTTTTATATATGGTTTTGAATGCTACTTTTTCTTTGGGAAATACTCCTATATGACTTACATTCCATAACAGGAAAATGGTTTGACTAACCCAATTGATTGGAGCTAAATGATTGGTAGCCAATCCACATACTTTTGTGTCATCACTCTCTAAAGCCAAAAAAATTGTTTCATAGTGCCATTTTGAGTGAAGAGGAATAACATAACTCAATATTTTCTAATGCTGGATTATTTCATACTGAATTTTGTTTCCTTCAGTTTTGTGAGCGAAAATAATAGATACCCTGAACATCAGCCCAAGTGGTACTGGTACCCAAACCCTGAACATCACCCCAAGTGGTACTGGTACCCATCAGGATTGTGGTACAATGGTTTTACATTTTCGTGAACCTACTAAACTCAATCCAAGCCTTTTTTTTGACTAGTTAATAATTCTCACCAGAGATCTATTGTAGTCAAAATACTACCTCAGTATTGAGCAGTATGTATGATAAGGTCTTTGGTGGTACCTTCTACTTATGCTATATCGCTATGCCACTATTTTTTTTTCATGGAATTTTGTAAGAACCAAATCTAAATTGCTCGACATATCATGCTCCTTTTCTGGTATAATTGGCTTGTAAATGGTATCCATTACAGTGATCAGAATTGATACCTGCTACCAATTTTTAGTTGCTTGCTACCCATTAAAGCTAGCTGCTAACTCAGGTTACCAGCAACCAATTTGTTAGTTTACATTCCTCGTTCAGATCTTGAAGATAATATTTTTTCTATTCTGAATTATGAGAACTGGACAAATTAGCCATTGGTTTGTGTACTTTTGGTGTGTCAGCACTGACAAATTTTGTGCATTTTGCTCTTGTTGTAACTTTGAATAGTTGAATGATGTCCAGACTTTTAAGTGATTGTTTATTGTGGGTCTTAAGTTTTATAATTCTTGACATCTGCAGGGAGGCATTGAGGTTGGATTATCTTACTCTTATCTTGAGAGAGCTGACTGACCCACTGAAAAAAATGCCAAAGGTTGTGTTTTCATCTTTTACCTCATGAATGAATTCCATCTTTCCATTTATCCATCATTGTTGGTCCCATGATGATAATAATCCCCAGTGCTTTAGTGGTGTTTGGAATTGGTCCCAAACTTTGGTATTTTTTGGTAGTCTTGAAAATAGAAATGCCACACAACTGATGAATGATGAAATTAAATTTTGCTTCAAGAATTACCACAGATGCATAACTGCAGACGTAAGAATTTAAGACTTTTGAAGTAGTATTCTATGCCTACTTCTGCAGTCGTCCACGCACCCTACCACATATCTTAGAAGTTATTATTCTTCTTTTGTTCTTTTGTTCTGTGGCTGAATTGATTAGTAACCTACCACAACATGGAGTTGCTGAATTGCTTTGTCAGTAACACATTTGTAGCTCTTATTTTTTAATACATAAATATCAAATAGAATTTCCCTTATAGAAATATTTTATTTGAGCAATCTACTGAAAATTTTATATTTCATTTCATCCAGGATGAAGCTGTTCAAAAGGTGGTAGAGTTCATGGATACATACTCTTTAAGCCAGGAAGACTTTGACACGATTGTGGAAGTATCCAAATTTAAGGTTGGTAATATCCTAGAATCAGTTTGGTGTTTGTTCTGTCTAATGTCATGTTCACTTGATCATCCTTGAATGGTCACAGATTGTTTTTGCATTTGCGTTTGTGTTGAGAATTTTTCACTTTGGCAGGCATTTGGCTGGTAATTTTGCATGGTCCATTGTGTCAATGACTATTATCATTTTTAATTGTTTTGAGTAGTGTGTTCAGGCAGTGGTCTGATCGGCACTTCAACTATTGTATTCATCCTCTACAAGTTGCTTGCATTGTCGCAATGTCATGTCAACCGTAAAATATGTGATGGGAACATATCCTAGAAATCTGCAATCATGTGATTTATGGATATTGGATACAAAACTATAGTGACTTTGAAATACAACAAATATGTTACAGAACTTGTAGATAAATGCATTTATGGAATTTACACGTTGGAAACATTTATGCAGTGTTGTCCCTAGCTCAGTAAACTCGCTTTTCATAGCTTACCTTTGTCTTCATTCCCTGTCATTGTGGATCCGAATAAATTTTGTTTTATAATGTAGGGTCATCCAAATCCTATGGATGGGATTCAACCTGCTGTTAAAAGTGCCTTGACAAAGGCATATAAACAAGGAAGTAGTTCTCGTGTTGTTCGAGCAGCAGATCTAATAAATATTCCAGGCATGAAAAAGCCTTTAAAGAAACGAGTGGCGGCAATCTTGGAGCCAGTAGAAGAGAGCCTGCCTGAAGAAAATGGACTAGCATCAGCTGAAGATGATTCTTCTGATACTGAAAATAATGGTGCGTGTTCCTTTCCCATATAACAAACAGAAAAATCAGTCAGATGCCTGATTGTTTCACTAATGTGTCAGGCATTTGGATAAAATGGATCTGTTTTGAGGCAACTTTGTGGTGCCACACTGTCTTCATTTAATGCAATTGTGAAACTAGTCATTTTTATGGAGATTTGTAGCATCATTAGAAACATGAGCTTGTGATATAGCTACACGTAACTATAGACCGGTTAATGCTAGAATTATAAATAATACATGTACTTCTGACATTAAGACACCATACTAACATATGGTAACCATACTAACATATGGTATGGCCAGTTCAATTGGAAGTTTTTAGTCTGTTGGGTGCTATTGGAAGCTGCATCCATTAGCACAGTTGGTCAAGTATTTTTGTCCAGTTGGATGCTATTGGAAGTTGCATAAAAAGAAATATTCTTTTGATATGACTTGTTGTGTAATCACTTTTTTTTTTCTTCCCAGATGAACTTGCGCCTGACTCTACGCCAAAGCTGGACCTGCAAAGTGACAAGAAGAAAGGTTCATATACTTCTTGTGGATTTGCTACAAGCCTACCCATCTCTCTAAATTCACTGTGCCTAACTTTTCAGTAACCTCGTCTGCTTCCAGGAATTCAAGTCCAGCTTGACCTGAAGAGCAATGGGAATGGCTCTAGTGGGAAGAAGGCGCCTGCTGCCAGATCAAGAGTGACTGGGTCAGGTGGGAAGGCCGCCGCAGGAGGTTCAGCTGGGAAGAGGAAGAGGTAACTGAGACATTCGCCCGCCCACCAGTTGGCCGGCGACTAGTTTGGATGGATCCCTTGGTAAATAAGGAGCAGGCCAAGGTTAAGAGTTTTGCTTGTACATACGCTCATCCAATGACACCTGTAGGCACTAGGCTATTTTGCCTGCTCCTGTGTTTTCTCCAAGGGCGCCCATGTCTCATTACCAAAATATGTTTGCATTTAGGCAGTTAGGCTACTTACTGGCTGACAAGCGAGAGTGTGATGTGGTATGTTTCATTTGTGAATCTGTCAGTACTCAATACCACGGGCTGTTGGCTTTATCTCGGTATAATGTGCTTCTTCGTATTCTCTTGTGCTTTTGCACGGCATCCTTTTTACAGTTTGGATCGAGGTAGATGAATAAACGCTTGACACACGAAAATGATTTGGTGTCCTGAAAATTAGGAGGTGATATGTTTTTACTAGTCACTACATCATTGCATGTTGGTTGGCAGAATTTAGGTGTTTAAAGAAGGGAAAGTCTAGTACCGAGGCACTGGGTGCGGAAGGAGAGAGCAATCAAGCTGGCGGAGCACAATATTTTTAAACTAGGAGTGTATGTAACGGTACTTTCAACTAGTCCATTTTTGCGCCAAGCTGTCTTGCTTCATCTCATTCAGCGATTAACTAAAATTCTTAGGTAACTAAAATGGCGGATCTATGATTGCTTTGTTCTTGCAGCAGGTAGATTGGATTGTATCAGGTCATATGGCTGGCAGAAAAATGAATATGTGGTCCAAATAATCCAGCATGTTTTTCAAATATGGTCGAGACATCACATCGATAACAGTTTTACTACTAAGCCAGATTTATGCATACCATCGCAAGTATTAAGTAGGTTTCACACATTACACAACAAAATGGCACGCAGCATGGTAATTTGGAAGATCGTTAGCATCTCATTTATTTTTTTAGATAAAGATAAAAAAAAAAATCTTGCTTCAAACATGCTCTTTTGAAGATGCATCATGCCACAATTATTAAGCATTCGATTTTTCTTGCAAGTTAGCAAGTCTATTGCTGTTGATGTGGTCTCCGATGACAGTGAGATACTATTTTTGAAGGAAGGTTATATTTATTTTAAACAATTTTACTGAGTTGAGTATACAACCACCATGAGATGCACTTCCTGACCTCTGCATTTAGAATGCACGCAGAATAACCTACCACCCATATGCCAAAGAAAAATGTAATCCTTAGTCACCTTCTCTAATTTTCATCATGCCAACCCAACTAAATCTTGTATGGCGCTTCTGATTAAAGACAGGTACGATAATTAACAATATAAATAGATAGCCTACAATACGTGTAAAATTTATGTTGCTCAGCGCAATACGTGTAATTCGATCATGAACGCAACTCGTTCCATGCTACTAGTTTTTTTTGGTCCCAAGAGAGATCTCTATGCCATGACAGGTTAGTTGGGCATATATTATAATCTCAAAACTTCTGCCATCGTTTCATGTTTGTTTCTCACTAAGTCACTATGCTAAATAGGCAAGGAAATTGTTCTCCATGGACTCATGCTTCCCTACCACTTATCTTCACAGAACGTAGTTTGAAGGTTGTACTTATTATAAAAGTTCTAAAGCAGGAAAAAACAGTCTTTATCTTCTAAAGACTACCCCTGAGATATGAGTTGTTGTTTTTTTTTTTCATTTCACTTGGTACCACTTACTTCCTAGTTATTTGTTGCAGATTAGTTGTTGCATTGATATAGTCAATGTAAGGCATATATTGGAGTGGATTATGGTTAAAATTAAACTAAATTCCACCACAGGCTATTTCAACACATGTAGATTGAGGTCAATCCATGTGCACCCAAACAAGGCCTAAGCGATTTATAGAGCCATTTATTGAGCAGAGTGATATTTTCAGTATCGAAGTCCTGAAATCTCTATGCCCCCTTGGTTTCTAACTTCTAAGGTGGCACAAAATACTCCATTTTGCGAGTCGAACTTTTACTTGTGTTCATCACGTTGCCAGTAATCAAAACCCAACTCGAAAGTAGTTAAATTTGTTGAGAGCTACTATTGAAATCAAGAAAAAAAGGCATCTTCATGACGATAAAATATTCCAAGTAACTATTATAGAATTACATCAATGAGGAATCTAATGATACTTAGTTGGTATTATAAATGTTAATAATTCATCATATAAAATTGATCAAACTTGAGATGTTGTGAAATGACGTATAATTTGGGATGGAGGAGTATCTTATCTAGGCGTTGCTACCTACATATGGAAGTGAACCATCATCCACCACCTGCGCCCTGTCGCCACGTTTTCGTCACCTTCACAAACAAAGATATGCACAAATGCAGTCCATTTTATTAGTTTTCTTCACGCGCCCACGATACTAATTAGATACTTCCTTGATTCTAAATTATAGGTCATTTTCACTTTTTTAGTTCATCCATTTATTATGTATACAATCTATATCAAATTATCAATGCATATTAAAATAAATTTATCAAAAAAGTCAAAATGAATTATAATTAAAACATATGAAGTACTATATTATATTATCATACTTTATCTTAAGTTATAGGTCACTTTAACTTTTCTAGATACATATTTTTTGTTATATATTTAAATATACAATATGTCTAGATACATTATAAAATTGTACATCTAGAAAAAACAAAATGACTTGTTAATTAGAACGGAGGGAGTACTTTTTTTTATACATATTTGATCAAAATTGAACACGTTTGACTTTTCAGGATACGAAAACGAAAGTTAAAAAGGGATGGAGGGAGCATGTAGGATGCATATATCAATTTGTCACTAATCCAACGGTCATGACAAGCAGGCATCTCATGCGCGTGGTCAAACTCGAGTATAAATCTGTCGCACTATCTAGTTAGTGTTTGGTTGGGAGAAAAGGTGGAGTGAGATGGTCCTGTCTCTGAACTCTGATTTTCTAAGACGAAATACTCCATTTTTAGTTTGGTTGACTCCATTTTGTGTTTAGTTGAGAAGGGATAGGATCCACCCATTTTTGTTTGGTTCTTGGACAACAAAAGTGGGATTACGTTGAACGAAGCCCTGACTACATTGCGAGCAAGTTACACTTTAGGCTCAACATGCCATGAGCTCATCAATAGTAATAATAATAATTAGTAATAGTAAGATAGCTACGCTCTTTGATTAATAGTCGGATATTAAGTATTTATCTCTTTAATTTTTCTTAGCACCTCTTATGAGAATTAACGTGGATCCTTTTTTAGGGCCTCTAATTAGTAATAGTATGATATAGACTATTAAACTATATATACAAATTAAGTAAAAAAAATGGTGTGTTGTGGTTTTGTGTGTGTAGGGACTTTTTTTTTTTTTTTGGGGAGGGGGGGGCATTGGCCCCCTTGGTGAGAGAGATTGGTTTGCACTTATAAGCCCATAATTGGAAAGATGAAGGACCTTCAAGGAAGTAATCATGTTCACAACATGAGCTCAGTCAATTGTCCCCGTCAAGGAAGGAATCATGTTCACAACATGAGCCCAATCAATTAATGTCCCATAAAAAGCCACAGAGTCCATGTTGAGGTACATCGAAGACAAATTTGATAACCAAGAGATATCTGTGCTATACAATTCTGGACCATAAATTCTAGGTGAGGTGTCAAGGTAACGTAGGGTTGAGAGATTGCCGAGCTGAGGTGGCACCCTAGCTAAACGACGACATGACACCAAAGGGCCAGAAATAATGGACCTCATACTATTGGGTGTTGCTTCAATCGAGAGATTTGGCAAATTTGGATCAGCAAGCTGCACCTATAGGACATTGTAAGGAGAAGGTGATGCAACGGTGGCTACACAACAGGAGGATCGTGCCAAAGCCGATCTGGCAAGGTTGACTCAATCTTCTTCCTCATTGAGTGGATGCTATGGAAAGAGTGAAACACAAGAACGTTCAACAGGGACGCAAGCTCTGCAGCTCAGTTGGCGACGACAAGTCATGATGAGATCAAGAGCTGGTGCTTGGCCGAGTACAAGCACTTGAGGTCACTGATGACATTGTTATGATATAGTGCGTGCCTTCCCATTCGTCCTCCCATTCGTCCCAAGAAAATTTATTGTGTAATTATAAAATCACGTGTGAGGTCATCCATTGAAGGCTTCGGTAAACATAGGGTCATCGTTCCTTCAAGTGTTGTAACAACAGGACTCTTGTCCTGCTTAATGAAAACATCCCCAGGCATGATCGCAAAAAAAAAAAAAAGAGAGAGAGAGAGAGAGAGAAAAAAAGAGGTTGAGGTACCTCAAGTTCTTGAAAAGGCCCAAGAACACATTGGCAGACGCCCGTCTAGGCCAGAAATATGACAATAATTAACACGCATAGTTTGTCTGTTCTCCACAATCCAACCTAAGCAAATTCAAATATCATTACATAAAGAGAATTATGTTTAACAGGTGAGGTAGCATAAGTAGGATTATGCCTTTTTTACTCATTGTGCTGTGGCAGTTCATAACTGGCATCTAAGAAAATGATTTATGAGTAAAGATATCACCTATATCCTGATAGTGAGCTATGTAGATAAGTAGATCATAAAAGTTGGATTTTCATTGGAGCAGAAAGATAGTATATAGAAAGGGAACATAGTAGATAGAAAAAAACTAAAGGGAGAAAATCCATCATCAATGTAAAAAAACTAAAAGGGAGGAAATCCATCTCTCCTTGGCAACTTCAGTTTCCTGAATATGCACTCGCCGTCCCGTTCGACTCTGCCTTGGGCCTTCCACCGGCAGCTGCACCCCGCCGGCCGCTCATCTCTGCTACTCCGCCTCCGGCGGCAGGACGGTGTCCTCGACCAAGCGTTCGCGCTCGCGCCCCGACCGGAAGCCCCGCGACCGGCATCCAGCTTCTCCTCCTCTCCATGGCGGCCACGCGACTGCGAAGTGGGATGCGGCCGCGGCGACGCCGGCAGATCCGCCCGCCGCCCGCTGTTTCCACAGAAAAATCGCTCAACGGAGGATCTCTCTATGAGAAATAAAAATAGAATGTGGGCGTGCCAGTGTACTAAAGTACACAATAAAAAGACGAGAACACATATTTATTCATATTTAAGGAAAATACAAATACATGGTTCTCGATACATGTGTGCGCTCCATAGCCTACCGGCGGCGATCCGACTTGGGTGATTATGGTCTTCATGGTTCCCGGGGCCTAGAAAGCTCCCGCTTAATTACCCCTGCGAGTCAAGCTCCACGAGCACCTCCGATTAAGCTACGTTGGTCATCGTCGTCGGTCTTCGCTTCACTTCTCCATGCATGGTGTTGGTGTAGATGTGTGTGGCAGTCGGCATGAGGGCCTCGTCGGTCCATAGCCGGAAAACATGGCTGGAACATGAGCCATGCCCGCCCGCGTCATTCGCCTTGTCGGTGTCAAACGACGCGTGGTGTCATCGTAGTCGTCACTTGCATGGTTGGTGAAGATTGGATCGTCTTGGACTTCTTGAGCAGCATCGTCGTGGTACGCCGTGGATCTTGATCACTTGGTGTAGTCGATGTAGTGGATGGAGACTTGCATCGTAGTGGTTGCGCTCCTGTCGTGGATGAAGGATCGCCATGGCGCCATGTACTGGCGGCCTTGCTTCTACGTGAATGCACACATGGCTCATGCATACGTAGATGCATGGATTTGCATCTTGATCTTGCTTTGCATCTTCTCTGCTTCCTCTTGCAGACAGCACACGGACGCCTGTGTGCCTGACCGGGGGCTGTGCACGCGCACGACTGATGGCCGCGCTGCGATCACCCTCCAGCACACGTCCATGTTCTCGGCGGCCTCGTCCGTCGCTCAGACGCCGAAGACCCTCGACGTGCACCGCAACCACAGCGCAGCACAGGTCCTCACGTCCGGCAGTGCCACCGAGTTCCTGTCTCCATGTGTATGTATAGCACCACGGCACATATATATATATGCAACACAGATGCAACAATACAGGAATACAAAAGCTATAGCTGGATTAGATCGGTTGCTCACCCATGGAAGACATGACCACTGTCACCTGCTGGACGTGGGCCTTTGGCTGCAGGAACACGCCGAAGACGACGAGGACGCCGGCCGCCTGCTAGCTTGCCTGAGGCAGGACGTACTTCGGTGTGGTGGCTCTTCTCGTCGAGTTCCAGCAGCCTGGCGGTGTGAGATGTGGAGCGGCCTGGCGGGCGTGAGATGTGGAGCGGCCTGGCGGCGTGGGTGTGCAATTGTGATCCCTGGCCGGCGGCGCAGCCATACGGCCATCGTCCTCACCGTGCTCATCGGCGCTGACGAGGGAGGGCCTGCTCGTGTGGTCTTGGCCGGAGGCGACGTGGTGGCTTGCACACACCCGTGCCATATATCTCGGATGACGCCGTGACGGCGGCTGCCATATCTCTTCCAATCATCTGAGCGTGGAGAGGCATGGCCTGGCTCGGCGCAGCAGCATGGTATGCAGCCATCTCCTCGGTGGCTGCCCTCCTGACAGGTGGCGCCATGGTGGCGCGGCTGCCCTTGCTGTGATTCACTCGGCTGGGTGTGATCCATGTGGTGTTGACGGAGAGTGCAGACGTGTATCATGGTCGTCCATGCCCTCCGGCCGGTGGCGCGTATGCATGTATACGCCCGCCTCTTTCCTTCCGTGTATCGTACCCCGTGGACATGGGCGTGCTGCCGGCGGCGGCGTGTCCTGCCATCGTCGACGCATTCATGTATAGACGGGATAGGTGGCCCAGCCATGGCGGCAGCTGCCTTGGAGGCATCATCTGTGTGCATGGCGCCGCGGCGGCGGCTGCCCTTCATGGTGATCAGGGGGCGATGGAAAATGGCGACATGTATGCCTCCTCCTTCTCACCCGGCCGATGGCGCGTATACACATAGATACGTCTGCCCTTCTCGAAGAGGAGCAGCCTGGCGGCGCTCCTTGGATCCAGTCGGCCCTCCCTCCGTAAAGCCTTAGGTGTTCTTTATATAGGCCGCCACTAGGGTAGCAGCAGGCTTGTTCAGCCGTAGGCACGCGCCGCCGGAGTCTGTTTAGCACGCACGAGATATCCGGAGATCAGCTCCAGCTTGCGTACGTACTTATCTCCACGTGATCGTTATCATGTTCTAGAAGGCTAGCTAGGATATTTGTTGGCTGCGTGGACGCATACACGGCGGAAAATACATCGTGCCACGCCGGTCCTATAGGCGTACAATTGATACGTGGCACAGACCGGCGCACAGAACCGTCGTATATACGAGCTCTACGGCCGGTTCCAGACGTATACAGGCGCACGTATCTTTGTATATGCGAGGCTAATTTGTGTTAGCTTCTCTATGTGAAAGAGCTTATCACATCCTCTTAGCTTGTTTGCTCCTCCACTTGCATGTCGAGGCACATATACGCATATATACATGCTCTCCTCTCCTTCTCATTACGTGAAGAAGTGGAGAAGCTTGCTAGCTTCTCTTAAGCTTGTTTGCTTGCACGTCGAGGTGTGTGCTTATATGGCCCTGTAGAAAGCCCACACAGCAATTCTTAGCTTCGTAGCTTCTTTGCTTGTATGTACATGATAATGCACATGTGAATATACAATGGGCATATGATTGTTGTTTATTCATATTTTCTTGGAATACTGCAAAATACTTCTTGATAGCACATATTAATATATATGCACTTATGAGAAATATTTTGTACAAAATCTCGTCAAACACCCGCGCGCAGCCGGGCGGCCTGCCCTCGTGGATCACCTGCTGGCTGCTACAGCCCGTGCTGCGGCGTAAGTAGTATTTTATCCTCTCAAACAGCTAACTCTGAATTTGGTTCGAAATTCACAGTACCTTTTTAGCTGAATTTCTGCTCTGCAACTTGTGAACCGTGTGGATTTTTGATCCATGTAATCGATTGAATAATGTGCATGTGAATTTAGGGGAAATTATTTGTTGAACATAGGACCTCAAGCTCGGTTATAAAACTGTGTTAGTGCTAGTGAAATTTGTATCGTTCTAGCCGCCCCTCCCCACCAACCAGAATTTCACCCACCACCACCACCGCGCGCCTTTTCTGGATCCGCCAGTGCTAGGAGTAGTGTTGCCATTCCCGACAAAGTTCTGTGCCTAGTTTGGCTGTCTTGCAGCACGGGGTGAAATTAAATTTGAGCATGCAGCCCGCGTGCCGGCGGCCCGGCCCGAGGCACGGGAATTTGGCCCGGCCCGCGTCCGGCACGGCCCGGCCTACTACCGTGCTCGGGCCGGCCCGTAGCACGTAGCAGGCCGTGCCTGGGCCGAGGCCGCAGCACGGCGGGCGGCACGTCCCGGCCCGCTAAAAGACGGAGGCACGGTGGCGGCCCGTATAGCCGTTGGCGGCCTGCCGGCCTCCCCCCCCACTATATAAGGCCGCGGCGCCTGACCCCAACCCTAATCCCATTTCCACCCCCCCGCAGCCGCAGCCCGCAGCCCGCAGCGGCCGCCGCCGCTCCGCTCCCCACCCAACCCCGCCCCCAAACCCTAATCATCTTCACTCGCCGCCGCATCGGGCGTCGTCCCGCACTCCGGCGACGTCTCCACCGCCGCATCTTGAAGAGTACTCGCCGGATCTTGGAGTTCTTGCCTGTCTCCCTTCTCTCTCCGCCAAATCTTGCCACTGTCATCTCCTTCCTCCCCATCTTCGTCGTCTCCGCGACTGCTCCGCCGCTCGTCTTCTCCATTTCTCCGGCGCCGGGCTCGGATCCTTGCGTGCAAGTACCTTTTCCCTAACCCTAGAATCATAGATCTGCTTTGTACACTTCTTTTGGGCTTTGGCTAACAATTCCTCTGTGTCTGTGTGCTTTGTAGGTCGCCGGCGTAAGCTGGTGCCGTGGGAGCCGTTGAGGAACGGTGCCGCGAGGTGGCCATGGCCGACGCTGATGGCGGCGAGGATGGCTACTCCTCGTACTTGCCTACCCTGAACGACGAGTTGGCGGACTATGGCCAGGTCGGCGAGGACGACGACGACATGACTGATGCGGCCGCACTCCTGTTCGGGCAAGATGCCGCCCGTGTTCTTGCTTCGTCTGGTTCTGGCCGTGGCCGTGGCACGTGGTCGTGGCCGTGGTGCGCCTGCGGCTGCTCCCTCGCCTGGTTCTGGCCGTGGCCGTGGTGCTGGTGCGTCTGCTGTCCGTGGTCGTGGCCGTGGCCGTGGTGCTGGTGCGTCTGCTGTCCGTGGTCGTGGCCGTGGTGCACCTGGTGCTCCAGCTGGTGCAGCGATGGGTGCTCCTGGAGCGCCTGTTGCTCCAGCTGTTGCAGCGCCGGGCGGTGCTGCTGGTGGTGATGGAGCGCCGGCCCCTGATCCTAGCGACGCAGCTTCGCTGGCTTCCTCGACCACCCACAGTAAGCGCCGCTCAGAATGGTGGCAATTCTACGATGAGGTAGTTGAGGACGATGCTGGTGAGGAACGTGTGCTTGCTGTTTGTAAAACATGTAGGTCTCGTTTATCTGGTACTTCGCTAATGGCACCGGTCATTTGAAAAGGCATCACCTTTCGTGCATCAAGAAGGCCCAAAGATGCTCATATGATTCAAACTAGACTTGCTTTGAACCCCGATGGCTCATATAGGAATTGGGAGTATAAACTCCGTCGTTGCTAGAACTGAACCGTGTAGGTTGATTGCTAGATTAGATCTTCCTCTATCTCAAGCTGATAATGATGCTTGGGATGAGTACATTCAAATACTCATTCTGTCCTCGCACAGAGAGTCTCTAGATTCACTACTGCTAGGGACCTTTCTAAGGTTTACAATGAAAAACTGCATCATCTTAGGAATGAGGTATTGCCTGTTGTGTCTTCTGTTTGCTTGACATCTGATATCTGGTCTGGTAATGCTAAGGAAGATTATCTTACTGTTGTTGCTCACTATATTACTGCTGATTGGGAGCTTAAAAAATCTGTCCTTGGTTTCAAACTGATTGAAGTGAGCCATAATGGTATGAACATTGCTGATTGTATCTCTGGTGTGCTTAGTGATTGGGGTATGCTTGACAAAGTGTTTTCTGTTAGTCTTGATAATGCTTCTTCTAATACAACTGCCATGCTTGCTTTGGCTCCTATGCTTGCTGGTTACTTGGGCTATGATGTTGATCCTTTAGACCCTAGTAAGAAGCTTTATCATGTTGTGCATCAGCGCTGTGCTTGCCATATCATCAATTTGATTGTCAAGTCTGGCTTGAAGAAGGTTAAAAACCCTCTCTTGGAGGTTTTTAGAACTGCAATTAATTTTCTGAACTCTTCTAACCAGCGCATTGCCGAGTTCAAGAACTACTGCCTTGCTAAGGACATGAGGCCTCGTAAATTTTGTTTGGATATGGATGTTAGATGGAACTCCACCTATCTTATGCTTAAGCATCTGATGCCATATAGATCTGTCTTTTCTGTATTTATCAATTCATCTGCTGGCTATGCTTTGTTGAATGAACAACACTGGCAGGTTGCTGAAAAGGTATTGGAGTTTCTTGAGTTGTTCTATGATACAACTGTTGCACTTTCTGGTGTTTATTACCCAACTAGCCCTTTGGTACTGCATCACATACTCCTGATTGCCTCACACCTGCATGATTTTGAACATGATAACACTCTTGCTGATGCTGTTGGTTCAATGAAGGCTAAATTTCTTAAGTACCGGAAGAAAATACCTCTGATATATTCTTTTGCATTTGTTCTGGACCCAAGGGCTAAGGTCAGGGGTTTGCAAAATGTTCTTGACTTGCTTGCTCAGTACAACAAATGCAGTTATGTTCCTTATCTTGCTGAGGTTAAATCTGAGTTGCATAAACTGTATGACAAATATGAATCCAAGTTTGGTGCAGCTAGGCCAGCAAGGACCTCCCATCCATCTGGACTCACAGGTAAGAGGAAGCAGGCATGGGGCAGGATTTTTGGTCCTGCAAGCTGTTCTTCTGGTCCTTCATCCTGTTCTGGGGGATCAGTTGTGTCCCCAGGTCTCTCTGAGCTCACTGTTTACTTAGACAGTGACAATGTTGCTGCTTTTGATGATGATTTTGATGTTCTTTCTTGGTGGCATGATCATAAACTGACCTATCCAGTTCTATGCATGTTGGCTAAAGATATATTGAGTGTACCTGTCTCAACAGTTTCTTCCGAGTCTACTTTCAGTCTTAGTGGCAGGGTTATTGAAGAGCGGCGACGCAGATTGGGCGCCGACACTGTGGAGATGCTGATCTGCTGCAAGGATTGGGAGCTTGGTGAAGAAGGTGGACAACACACTGTGGTGGACCAGGAGTTAGAAGACTACTTCAAGTACCAGTTCCTTGATGAAGAAAATGGTGGGACAGCTGCTGCTGCTGATGCATGAAGGACAGGCCTAAATATGTAAGTCTAACGCATTTCTGTTAACTCATTTCGATGCATTAAAGTTAAAAGACTACTTCAAGTATCTAACTCATTTCTCGCTTTCCAGGTTTCAGCTCCTTGATGAAGAAAATGGAGTTGAAGTGAAGAGTTGAAGTCCTTATCCTTAAGACCTAGGCAGTGAGATGAGAGTGAGACTTAAGTAGTTAAGACTAGACTTAGCAGTGAGATGAGAACTTGAGACATTTGAACTGGACATTCTGTCCTTGGCTTGTAATAACTTTGTCACTTGAACCTTTCTGAGTCATGTCAAGCACTCTTTTCTTTCTAGGGTTTTATCTCATGAGGTGTGAGTTTTACCTAGAAAGTTTTTTAATGAGGCGGCATTGCACACGGCTTCAGTTAATTCATCAATTTGGTTCTTCACCTTGCATTCTTTCTTGCTTTCATTTTCATTATGAGAAATCTGGAATTGATTCTGTGGTTTTTTGAAACTTGGATTTAAAATGAAATTGAAATTGTATTTATGGGCTGCGGGCTGGCCCGATGGCCTGCTGGGCCGCGTGCTTAACGGGCAGGCACGGTCCGTAAATCGCCCACGGACCGTGCTTGGGCCGTCACCCAGTGTCCGGTATCCCGTAGCGGCCCGGCACGGAGGCACGCGGGCCTTACGGGCCCGTGCCTTAACGGCCCGTAGATAGCACGGGCCCGGGCCGTGCCGGACCGTGCCGGCCCGTTGCTCATCTTTAGGTGAAATGGCTTCGAAAAAGTAGAAATACTATATCGACGAGGACGAAGACCCCGTTATTAATCCTCGGTCCTCGTCCTCTTCGGCAGATTCGTGGCAACTGCTGCCTCAAACGCAATCATAGTAAGCACCATGTCTCCGACTGCTTTCTGTGTTTGGCTGTCTCGCACCATCACTGAAATAGGGGGGGAAAGGCTTTCAAAGGACAGCACTAAGGACTATAAAAACTAGAAAGTACTTCAATTGACGTGGACGAAGACCCCGTTAACGCTCGGTCGAGTCGTGGTCCTCTTCGGCTGACTCGTAGCAAGCAGCAAATGCTGCCTCCCATTGCAACCATATAAGCACCATGCCTATACGGCCGGGATGCCTAACTAATCAAGGCTTGCTGTACACCTGCAAACATACAACAATCACCATGGTGGTGCTCCTCATCATTCCTCTCTTGCGCATACTCGCCTTCTCCCTCATTTGTCTTGCCACATTCGTGGCACAGACCTCACTGGCCGCTCATGGAGCAGTCGCCCCCCACATCACCAACTCTGACCAGCTCGCGCTCATATCATTCAAATCACTCGTGAGGAGTGACCCATCGCGAGCCCTAGCTTCATGGGGCAACATGTCCATTCCCATGTGCCAGTGGCACGGCGTGGCGTGCGGCTTGAGGGGACACCGCCGGGGCCATGTGGTGGCTCTGGACCTCCCCGAGCTCAACCTGACTGGCACCATCTCCCCTGCGCTGGGAAACCTCACTCACTTGAGGCGACTCAATCTTTCATCGAATGGCTTCCAAGGGATCCTGCCTCCAGAGCTCGGTAACATCCATGACCTTGAGACTCTCCAACTTATCCGCAACTCCATCTCTGGGCAGATTCCCCCGTCACTTTCAAACTATATCCACCTGATAGAGATTTCGCTCGGCGATAACAATTTACATGGGGGAGTACCCGATGAAATAGGTTCCTTGCGTAATCTGCAGATACTCAGTCTTCACAAAAACTGGCTTACAGGAAGAATCCCTCCCACCATTGCAAGCCTTGTAAGTCTGAAGAAATTAGTCCTAAGCTATAGCAACTTGACAGGAGAAATCCCAACAGAGATAGGCAGCCTTGCCAACCTCAACGTGCTGACCCTAGGTGCAAATCAGTTCGCAGGAATGATCCCCATATCACTGGGGAACCTCTCATTTCTTAGTAAACTTGGTTTGGGGGGAAACAAACTCCAAGGGACCATCCCTTCATCGTTAGGCAACCTCTCTTCATTAGTATACCTAGATCTTCAGCAAAATGGTCTAGTTGGTCAGATCCCAGAATCCTTAGGAAATCATGAGATGCTTACGGTGCTTTCTCTCTCGACAAACAATCTTTCAGGTCAGGTACCTAGTTCGCTTGGCAACCTCTACGCCCTCACCCAACTTTATCTAGACAATAATGAGCTGGAAGGCCCTTTGCCCCCTTTAATGTTCAATAATCTTTCCTCTCTCCAAGATCTGCTTGTAGATCACAACCACCTGAATGGGACTTTGCCACTTGATATCGGAAGCAACCTTCCAAAATTAGATTTTTTTGATGTATCAGACAATGAATTTCATGGCAAGCTCCCGTCATCCCTTTGCAACGCCTCCATGCTTCAAGTTGTTCAAACAATGGACAACTTCCTTTCAGGAACGATTCCAGAATGCTTAGGAGCTCAACAAACGAGCCTGTACATAGTGGTAGTTGAAGAAAACCTATTTGAAGCGACAAATGATGCTGATTGGAGCTTCATGGCTAGTCTGACAAATTGTAGCAACTTGACTATATTAGCTGTTGGCTGGAATAATCTCCACGGTGTGCTGCCAAATTCAATCGGTAACCTCTCAACACAGCTAGATTTTCTGAGCGTGGCAATCAACAGTATAACTGGAACAATACCGGAAGGAATCGGCAACCTCGTCAACTTGCAAACACTTTACATGGGTGATAACAATCTCATAGGCGCTATTCCAGCATTTCTTGGCAACCTGAATAAGTTGTCCGAATTATCTATGCACAACAATGCTTTGTCTGGACCCTTGCCAGTAACTCTTGGCAATCTTACACAACTAACTAGACTTTTCCTCAGTAAAAATGCTATAAGTGGACCTATACCATCTAGTCTCAGCCATTGTCCTTTAGAAGTATTGGATCTTTCTCAAAACAATCTTTCTGGTCCGACACCTAAAGAACTCTTTTCCATATCAACCTTGTCGATTTTTATTAACATTTCTCATAATTCCTTATCTGGTTCTTTGCCTTCAGAAGTTGGAAAACTAGAAAATGTGAATGAGCTTGATTTCTCTTACAATATGATTTCTGGTGAGATTCCTTCCTCCATTGGTCAGTGTCAAAGCCTAGAATTCCTCAATTTGTCTGGAAACATCCTTCGGGGGAATTCCACTGTCACTAGGAAGTCTAAAGGGCCTCATAGGGATTGATCTTTCTCACAATAATTTGTCAGGGACCATTCCTGAGATTCTTGCCAGGCTAACTGGCCTTTCTTTTTTGAATCTCTCATTCAATAAACTACAAGGTGGAGTTCCAAGTGATGGGGTATTTCTCAATGCAACAAAGATCTTAATCATTGGGAATGATGATCTCTGTGGTGGTATTCCTCAACTGGGATTGCCACCTTGCCCCACCCAGACCACCAAGAAACCACATCGAAAACTTGTCATAACAGTCTTTATATGCAGTGCATTTGCCTGTGTCACATTAGTAATTGCATTGTTTGCACTCCATCTCCGACAACGGAGCCACCAGAAGACAAAAGAACAACTACAAAGGACAGTCTTGAGTGAGCAATATATGAGGGTTTCTTATGCCGAATTGGCTTACGCAACAAATGGTTTTGCATCCGAGAACCTCATAGGAGCTGGGAGCTTTGGGTCAGTTTACACAGGAACAATGAGAAGCAACGACCAGCAAATAGTGATTGCTGTTAAGGTTCTCAACCTCATGCAGCGTGGTGCGTCTCAAAGTTTTGTTGCAGAATGTGAGACTTTAAGATGTGCTCGACATCGGAACCTTGTAAAGATATTGACTATCTGTTCAAGCATTGATTTTAAGGGCCATGACTTCAAGGCCCTCGTGTATGAGTTTGTACCGAATGGGAATTTGGACCAATGGCTGCACAAACATAGCAACGAAGATGGTGAACCAAAGGCACTAGATCTGACTGCAAGATTAAATGTTGCAATTGATGTGGCTTGCTCACTTGATTACCTTCACCAACATAAGCCAACACCAATTATTCACTGTGATCTTAAACCAAGTAATGTTCTCCTGGACAGTTCCCTGGTTGCTCGTGTGGGTGATTTTGGGCTTGCGAGGTTTCTACATCAAGATATTGGTACATCAAGCGGATGGGCATCAATGAGAGGATCAATTGGATATGCAGCTCCAGGTACCTTTCATTTCCTCTGTTCAAATGTACTGCATTATGATGGCTTCGGCCAAAGCTCATGGCTTTATTAGTGTCAACTTAGATATATTTGTTGAGCACAGCAAAGCTAACTTTTTATGAAAATTGAAGATCTTGAAATTACTTCAATACATAATTTTACGTACTGCTTTGGAAATGAATTTTATACAAAAGTTTACTACTAGATGAGTACATCAGAATTCTTAGGATCTTATTTTGTCGAATTTAAAAGAAAATCTCATTTTGGTTTGTTTCAGAGTATGGACTGGGGAATGAAGTATCCACCCACGGTGATGTCTACAGCTATGGCATACTATTGCTGGAAATGTTTACTGGGAAAAGACCAACAGACAACGAATTTGGTGAAGCCATGGGGCTCCGTAAGTATGTTCAAATGGCACTACCTGACAGAGTTAGTACTATCATGAACCAACAGCTACTGATGGAGATAGAAGATGGTGAACCAGCCACTTCACACTCGAAGCTGTGATTTTCTTGCATCACTTCGATTCTGCAAGTTGGGATTTCCTGTTCGGAGGATCTGCCCGCGGATCGTGTGTCGATTGGAGATGCTCTGAAAGAACTGCAAGCGATTAGAGATAAGTTTCATAAGGTCCTCTGTAGAGAGGAAGCATCATCATCCCACTGAAGGTACTTCAGCTGCAGCCATTAGCTGATTTGTGCATTTGAGGATGAGATCGATATTTGTCTGATTTTGCATGCTACGTTCTACTACTATTTTCAGGAAGCACCAATATTCTTCCAAATAAAGTTGTAGCTCGTTTTCTATTGTTTGTTTGAACTAAAACTATTGTGTGTTGATTATACCGATCTTAACAAGACATATACCCTTATGAGTTGTGTGCATATTTTTTTCACAAATCTTTCATGCATTTTTTATCTAACTACAAATCTTGTGTGCAGTACTAGTATTGCGCATAATTTTATTCATAAAAATCTTTTGCACATAATCTGGTTTTGCTTAATAAATGCTGTGACTGAGTGTGGTTGTGCCACTGCGCCCAGTTCGCCCTGCCGCTGGAGCACTCTCAGGCATCAGGACAGCCAGAGTATGATCTTCGGTGCAAGCTCCATGCCCAGCTGAAAGTGAGATGCCGGATGGTCGCAGGCGCAGCATTCAGAAGAGCAGGCCCAGAGAAACAACCATTCAGATCAGCAGTTGCATCCTGCACAAGTACTGACTGTGATCGATCATCCTGGCTGTTATAGGCCTCGTCATGCTGCAGACCAGGATACTGAAGGATACTGCTCATGCTGCAGACCTGAAGGATACTGAAACGTCATCGTTGTTGCCGGAATTCCGTCAGAAGAAAGAATGGGAGAAGTCGGAGCAGGGTGTCCTCAAGATTAACTCTGATGGAGACTTCTTTGAGCAGTCGAGCAACGGTGAATGGGGTTTATGCTATCAGGGATAATGACGGCAGGGTGTGAAAGGCTGGAGGCGGCAGGGAGGACTTCCTACAAGGTGCCCTCCATGCTGGACTGCTGGGATGCTATGAAGGATTGAAGATGGCGGCTCAGTTGGGGATGACACAGGTGATACTTGAGACGGATGCATCTACGTACCGTGAAGACTGCTCTACAAGTGACGAGTACAGGTTGTCACCAATGGGTCGGGTGATTACGGAGACGAAACACCTCATGGCTACCCCTGTCTGTAATAATTTAGATGAGCTTTCCTCGATAGGCTGTAGGATGCCCAGCCTTGATCGCGACACTTGGAATTGTGTACCTCCTTGCTTGGAGGATTTGACGTCCACTGTTTCAGCTGTGACAGAGGAGGAATGTTTAGCCTCGTTTTTTTTTTTAAAAAAAAAACAGACTTTTTCAATAGGACTGTACATTGCCCGTACGACCCCTGCTCCCATAGCTGGCGCGTGGATAGATCAGGTCCACCGCGTCCTTGCACGCCTCACGGTCACGGACGAGGGACAGCGCCGAAAAGCCCCGTGCCTGCGCGAGTGCGTGAGGCGCGTGGAAACAAGGACGTTGTTGAGCCGAGCCGACCGATGATTTGCCTGATCTGACTAACAAGCAGGGTCGTACGGGCAGCGTGCTGAATCCATTCTTCTATTCTTCATCATCATTCATCGCTATATCTTGCTACTTTCATAGTACGTAGCTTGGATGTGTTCGGAGACCGGTTTCTAATACAGTTAACCACTTCTCCATCTCGGTCCATCAGGCGCCTGAACGTTCAGACGATACGATGATGACAGGCAGTGAGTCCGGCAGTCACTGTGTTGCACATGAGAGAGTATTGACCGTTACGAGGATGACGGTTGCCTGAAAACTACTGTATTTCAGGCATTTAAAATGTAGCAAATCCTATGATTAACTTATTATAAGTGTTGCAGTTAGATTCATCGATCCGCCTTCCCGCCCGTAACCTCAAACTTACGCACGTGCTCATCCAGTGTTTGTGAATTGAGTTCGCCTCGTCCGCCGTCTTTTTCCACGCGTACACGCGCGGCACATGCATTTTTGGAGTCCATCATCACGTCCGGTGTGCAGTGCAGTTCAGAGCAGCACTTACTGTACCTCGTTACCTGGGTGCGTCTGGCCCGGCTGTTTCCTGCTCCTGGTCCTCCTCGGAGTAATTTCTTCCACACTTGCACATCACTGTCGTGGTCCATCGGCAAGCGCATCACCATCAGTCCGATCAGGCGATCACGAGGAGCTCCACCTCCAGTGGGCTCGGAACTGCAGGCGCACCGCGCACACGGACTTGGAACGCCAACCAACGGCGTACGGCAGGTCAGATGTATCCCGGACCCGCGTCCACCCAATGCAAGTGAGCGCTCGGCGGGGCGGCCGGTGCAGAAGCACCATGGTCCAACGCGGCAACGCTGTGGCCGTCGTGCTCGCTGTCTCCGGGATCCCGGATCCACCTATCACTACCGGAATCGCCTCCTTTGCCGACGGTCGCCCACCGTCGGCAAAGGTCTGTTTACCGTCGGCAAAGGCTTTGCCGATGGCAAAGCCCCGTCTGTAAAAAAGTCATCGGCAAAGCCGACTTTGCCGATGGCCACTGACATAGCCATCGGCAAAGCCGCCACGTCAGCCGACGCGCCGTCGAGCCGACGGCGGCTTTGCCGACGGCACGACGTGGACGAAAAGCCGTCGGCAAAGCCTTTTTTTATTTTTTGAAATTTTTTTGCCGATGGCCTCGGCCGTCGGCAATAAGTTTACCGATGGCCAAGGCCATCGGCAAAAAAATTTCAAAAAAAAAAATAAAAAGGCTTTGTTATGGTCACTTTGCCGACGGCGGGGCCATCGGCAAACCGGGGGATTTGGTGAAACCTGGAATTTTTTTTTCTTTTTTTTCTGTTTTCTTTGCATTTATATTACATTTGAACACATGCATCACATATATCATATAACCCACATATATAGCATATAATCCACATATATAGCAACAAAATACGGTTTTAAGCATCGATACATGTCTAAAACAATCTAAACCTATCCGAACCACTCGCAAAAGAGTCATACATGTCTCACAAGCTACAAGGCTAAACCTAGCTCGTGGCGCAGTCCCCTTGGGTCCCCGAGCCCCCAGCACCATCCTCCCATGCAGGCCAACTCGGCTGCCCTGGGGCCGCGCCGTACTGCCAGTGGCCGACGTGCTGCGGAGGGAGCACGGCAGGGACGGAGTGCCCCGGGTGCGGAGGGAAGGCGGCAGGCCCGGAGTGCGGGTGCTGCGGCCACGAGTACCCCCGCGGCGTGGAGGACCCCGGTGCGGCTGCGTGGGAAGCTCGTATGGTGGCGGCCGTGCGGTGGAGAAGGACCCGTGGAGAAGCTCCCGCGGTGGGCTAGCACACAGAGTCGGGTTCGAACCCGCCGACGGTGCTCGCACAAAGACCAAGTGATGTAATTAGTACAACTCCCCGTAAAATTTCGCAGCACCTCCCGCACGGGAGGTTCCAAAACCTGCAAAAAAACATGGCACGAAGGCCAAACATGGGCACGAAGGCCAACAACCACCAAACATGGGCACGAAGGCCAACTGACGCGACAAGCTAAAGCGAGAGGCAATGTACTCACCCGACCAAGTCCAGGAAGAGGCAGTGCACCAGGCAGTGGAACTTCCGGTGGTGGAGCGTAGATCGAGGCAGGAGGTGCCTCCATTCCCGGGATCTGGGCCGCGAAGTGTCCTGACACCGAGGCCAACTGACGCTGGTAGTGCGCCGTCAGTGCCACCATCTGCTCCTGATGGGCCCGATCCCGCGCTGCCATCCTCGCCTCAATGGCCGCCTCCCGCTCCTCCTCCCTGGCCCTCATGTCCTCGATCATGGCCTGCAATATTACACCAGCACGATTGATGTTATTTGAAGGCAAGCTACATCATGAAGGCGGCAGCTACATCATGAAACTCCACTTACCCGAAGACCGTGATCACTGCGCACTTTGCTCGACCGCCGGCGCTATGGGGATCTGCGATCCGCCCCACTTTCCCGGTCTCTCCCCGCGGATCTCGGTTAGCGTCTCAACAGAGGACGGGTCGATGGCGCTGTTGGCCAAGTAGTACCGGTCGTGCTGCTTCCCTCCTCCAATTCTCATCAGGAGGTCAGTGTCCAGGGGCGCGGTGGCGGGGTCGTAGGTGTCGCCATGTTTCGCTCGAGCTGCGGTGGTGTACTTGGTGAGCTTGTCGTAGACCGTCGGGCTGGTGTACTTCTCTGGCCCGTGCGACGAGCTGTACACGGTGGTGGGCGCTTTCGCTCTGCCGATGTGAGCAAGCACGTACCCCGTGAACTCGTTGATTTGCTCACCACCATGCGACGTCGACTGCGAGGAAAACACAAACATGGTTACAAGTAGTGACAATTGAGCGCTATAACAAATGCATGAACAGAAGGATACATACCCATCTGTCCATGAACTCTGGTAGGATCTGGCTCCCTTGGTGGTGTGGGACCCCTGACCGGTCGAGCTCCGCCTTGCGTTTCACCCGACGTCTTCTACGCTCCGCGTACGCCGCAGGCATACGCCACCCTCTGACAATTGCCTCCCAGCAGTTCTCGTACTTGCTGCACCAGCCCGGAGGCATCTGCATGACATTCAAGTTTTTGATATTATAGATAATGAATGGAATGTGTCATGTAAGAAATCATAACGGATGTTTCCTGCCTAATTACCTGCAAGTACTGCTCCTCGGTGAGGTCGGTCTCCTCCTGACAAGACAACTCCCGGGCCTCCGTCTTACTTATCTTCTCCTTCTTGATGTTGGCGTAGTAGCTGATGACGGCCTGGGTACACGCCTCGTAGAACATGTCCCCGAGCCGGTCGGCGCACACCACGTCCCGCTAACTGCGACGCCCGCACCGGTCCACCCCCTCGTCCAACTTGAAGTACAACGCACATGTGCATCAAACATCATTTCATTGTTTGAAAGAAGTCCAACGAATAATGTTGTATTGAGATATGTGATGCGATGCAAAGACTCACCCGAAACTCATCCTTGATCTTCGAGCAAGGACTCTTCCCTCGTCGTCCTTGATAAGGTAGAAGTCCCCCCAATTCTCAAGACGATGGTCTCACCCTTGGGGGTGACGACCAAGCCGAGGAAGTGCTTCTTAATCGCCAGGCCCTGGATGCTAGTTGGACGCGTGAGCACTCCTTTTTTGTCGGCTTTATCCAGGCCCCGCACGAGTCATTAACGGCAATTGTTAGTACGCATTTTGAATTTGAAAATGTCATATGAACAAGTATAGAAATCAACAATGGTTACTTACTTGCCCGCGGGCCGGATCACCGGCGCTCGTCGGCCGGAGGGTCCGTAGGGAGCTTGGTGGGGCTGCGCTGGAAGGGCTTACGAGTAGCTGTGGAACTCGAGCCGCCCGCGGACTCCTCCAAGGCACCCTGGACCTCGTCGTCCTCGTCGTCTCCACCGCCGCCGCCGCCACCGTCATCGGCCGTCTCGAACTCCTCCTTGAACAGCCTCCTCGTCGGCGTGCGGTGTCGTCCGCTGGGGGCCCTCTGACCCCGACTGGTGGACGGCTCCACCTCAAGCTCCTCGTCCTCATCCTCGTCCTCGCGATGGTCGGCCGCCACGTGCTCCTCGTCCTCGAGGTGGTCGTCCTCGTGGTGGTTGGCCGCCACGTGCTCCTCCTCCTCGCGCCGGGCCGGTACCTCGACCGGACGTTCCGTTGTGGCCGCTTTCCGCCCGGCATTTTGTCGAGTGCCCGCAATGACAAAGATTAGAAGAGTTAGTATTAATGACAAATACTTGTAAAGAAACATAAATGCAAAGCAAAATTAAGAACTGCAAGGTAATATTAATAACAATATAGTATTACATGAATTAGAAATTATCTCCGTGAAAGGCAATATTGCCGGCGAGCACTCGTCCTCATCATCAGTAGTGTCATCATCACTATCAATATTGTCGAGCTCTCTTTCGTCCTCATCATGATCAACATCCTCCTCAACAACTACATCACGTCGCCACTGCCATTCATCAAGGATTCGTAAGTCCTCATCATCGTGCACCTCATCACCCTCGTCCTCATAGATGTTGTTGTTTACTTCCATACCCATCAGCGAAGCAATGTCTATCTCCAACCTACCTTCTAGCCCCTCAGGTTGATAGAACTCATCATTCCTTGGGTCAAAGTTGTAATCATCATCGTTTGGGACCGCCGCTTTACCGTGTGGCGATACCATGTGCACAAGGCTCCAACCCGCAAGGCGCACGTCATTTTGGTTTGCCCATGGGAGGTAATAAACTTGCGTGGCGTCTCGGTTATCCACAATATAACACATCGTCTCCTCCATATTTGGAATCCTCTCGGATTTCGACTAGCCCAATTGATGTGTCCTTTTTCGTGACATCAGGATCGAACCAATGGCATTTGAATACCACTGGCTTACAACCTAGGTCTTTGCCAAAGTCAAGCTCCAATATCTCATCGACTATGCCGTAATAGTCCTTCCCATCCGTGCCGGGCATACGAACTCCGCTGCACGTGGTTTTTAGGTTGCCCTGTTTCTCTTCGTACTTTCTCGTGCGAAAGCGATAGCCATTCACGTCATAAATGTTGAATGACCTAACAGTACGGTCAAAGCATTTGCCCACACATCTCAATGCAGGACTCATTTCCGCATCAAAATTAGCCTGCAAGGTTAGGACAGGTAGATAGTTACATTACTCGCTCATAGGAGCAAAGTGGAATCTCAAAGTCGGAAAGAGGTTACTTGGATGGTACCTTGCTACTGAACCAATTGACGAAATCGGGCTTATTATGTCTGAGAAGATGGTCTTTTTCATCCTCGGTAGGAGCCGTACTGCCCCTCCAGTGTTCAATGATAAATTCCCTGGAGAAACAATAGACAAGGTGGGTCGGATCGATAGGTGGAGGATAGTGGCGGCATATTTAACAAGCTATCTCATCGAGAACTTACTCTTGATAATCTCGGGTTTCTTCAAGGTTCAGCAACAAGTACATCATGATAGTGTGCCACTCAACATGCATCAAGTACACATTGGTCCCTGCGCCTGCTCTCCCGAGATCCCCTTTGAAAAGGCTGAGGGTGCATGAATTCTCGTCGATGTTGTAACGAGGGGTTGGATCTCCCGGTCTTTGAAGTTTTTCGGTATAGTACGCCTGTGTGAATGTCGACACCTCCTCCATAATGAATGCCTCTGCAACTGAAGCCTCAATTTTGGCTTTATTTTTACAATTCTTCCGAAGTAGCTTTAGACACCTCTCGATTGGATAGCACCACGGTGTTGCACGGGCCCCCAACCGTGCCTCCCTTGGGAGGTGCAAAATGAGATGCTTTGCATGGACGGAAGAGGCCGGTTGGAAATATCATCTCCAACTTGCAGAGCAACTTTGGTACTTGTTCCTTTAGTTCAACACAAACGTCCCGAGACAACTCCTTGGCACAAAGCTGGCGGAAGAAAAAGCTCAACTCTGCCAGGACGCGCCACACCGGCTCGGGGAGGTATCCCCGGTCATCGCAGGAAGGATCCGCTCAATCCGAGATGTGGAAGTCATGACTCTTCATCCCTACGACTTTGCCACTCTGCAAGTTCACGCCCTGCGTTGGCATTTCTTAGCGCGATTACCAAAATAGACTTAGAGTCTAATTCGATAACAAATGCGCCGAAACGCTAAATGGCTTTACTCGGCATATTTACTAGAAACTGGTTCTAGCAACTACGCGAGTGTTGCCAAGAGATAGATCACATCCTATTAGAATAAATATCCGCAAGCGCACGCATCTATCATTGCGCATTTCACCCGGAAGTATTCGGGGGTATCGTTATTTATAATTTCCCAAAGGAAGGCATGAGGTAGTTAAGTAATCTAGCATGGGTATGAATACAATATCTAGCATGAGGAGAAACCGACAAATGTGCTATACAGGGGTAAGCATACGATAGTTTGGATAGTGGACACACACTTAGAGCAACCTCAAAGGAATAAAGGTAAAATAAAGAATAAAGAATAATCTACGCGGAGCGTGTCCTATACAACGGTCAATGCTAGAACAAATAATTCCACATGTTATACAAGTCAAGACTCGACTATAGATTAGGAATATGGGGAGACCGCGGCAACCGGGTCCGCGCGATGGCGGCATTTACGAACTCCTACTCAACATGCGAACGTGGGGATTACAAAGGACGGACAGGGCTGTCACCACCTGCCGCCTACCACCTCAACCGTGGCATGCCAACATATCCGAAAGTTCCCTCGCACCCGGACACCACGTCCGCATACTAAGGAGTTACCTACGTCCCCCCAGGACTCCCACCCTACGGATGGACGAGCTAGAACATAGGCAAGCCCGAAGGCACATCGAACTGCTATTCCTCTCCTACAATCTAATCTAAACAAGTAGAGCATATGAACGATGAAGAACCGTGTAGAACACGATGAACAACTCTCACAAGAACTATGACCTAGTTCTTGATCATCGAATATATCGTGTACTAGACTATACTCTAGTTCATATGCAAGACTATATAAATGTAATGAGAACTTGACTAAGGAAGAATGCTCCATAGATTTATACCAAGAGTGTAGCTTTTCTTCCTGGAGACAAGCTCTCCAAGTAGCTTTGCCTAGCTCCAATGGACTAATGCTAAGACTAAAGAACAAGTGTGAGGAAGTGAGATGGCTCCAAATGGTGTGTGTGAAGGTGGGGGGCCTCTCCTCTTCATTTATAGCCCCCAGAAGGCGGTTCGGGGGTAGTGGTGTAAAAACACCAGCAAAACCGTCATCCCCCAGATGGAAGGAGGTGAACCGCCTTGGCCGGGCCCACCTGGCGGCAGGGCCGGCACGCCCGCGCCTGGGTGACGCCGCCCCCTGACCGCCTTTGGCAGGTGGGCCTGAGCCGCCTTCTAGGTCTCGTTTATGCTGGTGCTTTTGGCCCATTTCGACCCCAGGTGGCTGGCCCTTGTTCTCTTGCTCTTTTACGCCTTCTGAAAAGCGCCTTTTTATTCTGAAAATTCCTGTAATTGGTGTACATTCTGCAAAACAATATTTTCTCCAAGCACAGGTGGAACTAGGTCAATAGTAAGGATATATGTGAAATAAAATATTTATTTCCCCCATAATGACCTATAGTTGGCGGGTAGAAATCAGAGTTAAGGACCGCCAACAAGATCCCCCAAGCTTACCCCTTGCTCGTCCCGAGCAAGTCTTTGCTTTGGGTTGTTGATCGTGGGTTGCTACGGTGCCGATTATATCTCAAGTGTACAAGCTAAAAGAGAGCGTTCTCTTGCTATTTGAATAAGTCGGCAATTGTATCTACTCTATGATTCCTGATGGAGTGGGGCTTCTAATTTTCTCAAGTCTTGGGCGAGTGCAAAATAGAACAGTTTCAAAGACCGGTGCTTTTCATTCGCCCCAAGATCAACTTTCAGTCCGGAGGTTTTGTAAGTTTTTATAAATAAACCAAGTTCCTCAAATGACCCACTCGATCGCTCAAAAGTGTATAGTAACCTCACCAAAGGCATTTTCAGATTTTGCCTTCTTCCTACCACTAAAAGCTGAGAGTAGAGTTTTGGGTAGGTATGTAAGTGGGCGTACTTGTATCACATATGTTGTAAGGTCAAGGACTGAACCTTACGGAGATTAAGCTATACACCTTGATTGAGATGTGCAAGTGTGTGGATGGAATGAAAGATGATTCCTAATTTTTGTGGTATTTTTGGGTCTCCATGCATCATGACATACTCTCTTTTATTGATGAATGAGATGAAGAAATGATGGGTCATCAAAGAACAACTAATACTATTCTCTCATTTTTTTTTGAACGGGGATCTAAGACTTTTCCTGTTTGCCTACAAGAGTGATAAATCTTCTAACTATATCTATCTCCCTTTTTTTTTCTTTCCTCTCTTTCTTTTCTCTCATTTTTTTCTGACTAAGAACATAGCCCAAAACTTTATTGACGGAAAGAATGAGGTGGAGAGAGATGTCATGATGAACAATGCATGGAGAATTTTGCAAACTACAAGAGAGGGGTGCGCGATCCTCAGGGTAAGTGCCGGCATTTTAATTTGGTGGAAAAAATGGTGCGCAACTCTCAGTGTAAGAGTCGGCGGATGGTAAAGGGTGCATGTTGTGCGCAACTCTCAGTGTAAGAGTTGGCGTTTATTTGGTGGGTGCAAGTGAATCTCAATCATGGGTGTAGAGTCATAATCTCGCGTCGGTAACAATCCGACCGAACTCAATGTACGAACAAGTAGCGTATGAAGGTTCTTATTCTACAAGTAAATCATATGGCTCTGGTGGGTATTTCGCGATCATTGAGGAACTATTGTTTTTGAATATTTTTGAAACAAACTCTCCGGACATCAGGTTTTCTCAAAGGGACAAAGTCATTGCTATGGTCTAAGTCACTATATCATATTGCGCAATAACCTAGATGAGAGTAATTGTATGCAACCCACTAGATCAAGTTTCTAGAGCATGATAAAGTAAAGCCAATAAACCCAAATATTAGAGAAAACTCTATTTTAGGCAAGTACAAACGAGACATAAAACAGAGCAACCAATCATTTTAACATGGGTGGAACTAAACATTTCATAGCACATATATGGAATGGAATAAATATATTTTTTTTCTTTTTTTTGAATTTTTTAATGCAAGAAACTTGAATTTAAACATGCTATAGAGGAAAATAAAATTGCGAGAAAATAAATATGCAATGCAGTACCTCAAGTGGGGTCCTCCCCCAAGCTATCCCGTAGCTCATGGCCCGGGGTTGGTCTTTTGTTTGGGCAGGACTTCTTCCATCTTTGTGCTTGTGAATGGTATGTCCATTGGTTTCTTGGGTCTCCATTCCATCTTGATAACCTTGGGTGGTGCGCGGCGGGTGGTTCTTCCCTGTCTCTCTTTGCACCACCTTCTTTGGTGGTGTGGAAACCTCTTCTTTCTTGCCCTTTTGTTTAGGAGCGGTTTTCTTTTTCTTAGGCCGTGTCACGGCCTTTTGCTCCTTCTTAGGAGTTGCTTTTGACTTCTCCTTATTTTCTTTCCTTGGCTTGCTCATGAAGGCCAGGGCTGGATTTCGACCTCCCGTATGCCTTGAGTGTTCGGTCCGTATTTGATACGGATCATGTTGCATTGTTCCCGCTATGGGGGTCGAAATTCAAACTTCTCCTCCTCGGCCATTTATGTTGAAGTGGATTTCTCCGGCTCCAACATCTATTTGGGCCCTGGCGGTGCTCAAGAATGGCCTCCCCAGGATGAGAGGGTTCTCTTTGGTAAGTTCCATGTCTAGCACCACGAAGTCGACTGGCACGAAGTACCCTCGGATTTTTACCGGGATGTCCTCAGCAATCCTGCAAGGTAGCGAATAGAGGAGTCGGCCGGGAGTGTCATGGTTGTTGGTGCAAGCCGTGTGCAATCCAACTTGTCAAAGACTGTCTTTGGCATGACGCTCACGCCGGCCCCGTGTCACAAAGAGCATGGTCAAACTGTTGGCCCCCGATTGAACAAGTGATGGTTGGGCATCCAGGGTCCTTTCTCTTTTCGAGCAAACCGGTTAATTATCGCTGCGCTGCATTCCTCCGTCAGCTTGACCGTCTCCGTGGATGGTAGAGGATGCTTGTTGCTGATGATATCTTTCACATATCTTGCATAGGAAGGGACATGTAAGACGTCCATGAGCGGGACGCTCACATGTACCTTTCCTATCATCTCAACAAAGCGTGCGAATTGTTCATCCGCGGTCAGCTTCTTGGTTCTGGTGGGGAACGGTAGGCTACTTGTGTCAGGATAGTCTATCGTTGCTCCCGTTGGTGTTGCTTCCTGTGGCTCTTCCTCTACAGGAGGTTCCCTCGGTTTCTGCACTTTCTGCCTTCCTGATGCCGCTTGGTCAGGGTATGGTGGATCACTAGTGGACCTCCCTCCCCTTGTTGTTACGATTTTAGCTCGGCGTTGGCATCCTTATCCCCGGTTTTGGGCGGGCGGCGGCCTAACTGGGTAAGCGGGTCTCTATCATGTTGTTAAAACCTTGCTGACTCTTGATAGCGGATAAGAGACCTTCCAGCTTTTTATCCATGTCTCCCAGGATCTTGTCATGTTGCACCATCTTTTTGGTGAGATTTTCGTTTATCTTGGCTTGGCCGTAAACCAGGTCCTTCAATGAAGGTTGATTCGAATTAAACCCAGAGGCATAATTCGAATTACCTTGGAATGGAGGACGGGACTGGTTATTCCAGCCATTTCCTCCTCCCTGCTGCTGGCGAAACCCATTGTTGAGGTAGGTGGCCTCTTCACGGGTCTCGGGGTAGTCATTCACCGACTGTCCAGCTTCACCACAGACCTCGCACGTCATGCGAGCGTCCATGGCGTTGACGGTGCCGGATGCATCATTGATGGCACCACCGTTAATCTTCTTCAGGAGTAGGTCTATTTTTCGGCAAGCATATCCGCCTCCTTCATGGTATGTATGCCTTTTTGTCCCTTGGTGGGAGCGCGGTCCTCCCCCCAAGCTTGGTTTTCTACCATCTTGTTGATTAGTGCCGTGGCACTATCACGATCCAATGATAGAAAGGCGCCACCCCGACTGCGGCGTCCGTGTGCCCCTTCGACATGGGTGTTAACCCGTTGTAGAAGTTTTGGAGCACCGACCAACTTTCCATCCCATGGTGAGGGCATTCCTGGATGTACTCCCCGGAGCCTCTCCCATGCCTCGAGGGATGGGTTCCACACTCCCGCTGGAAGTTGGCAATTCTTCCCCGTAGGGCATTGGTTTTGCCCATGGGGAAGAACTTAGCGAGGAACGCGGTGGAGCACTTGCTCCATGTGTCAACAGCGGCCTTGTCCTTGTAGAACCAGGTCTTCGCCTTTCCCACAAGGGAGAAAGGGAAGAGCCTGAGCCTGATTGCATCAGGTGCGACATCCTTGATGACGATGGTGTCGCATATCTCTAAGAAACGCTGAAGATGGGCGTTGGCGTCCTCACTAGGTAGTCCACAGAATGAACTTGCCTGCACCATGATAATGAGCCCAGTCCTGAGCTCGAAGTTCTTGTCTCCCAAGTTGACAGCGGGCCCAGTGGGCACGTTGGCAACATTGGGGACAGAGAACTCGCGCAGGGACTTGGCCATGGAGTGTGGCGTGGTAGGTGCGATGGTGACTGGTTTATCTGTCGGTGGAGTAGCAGAAGAGGAAAGGGCATGAGTCCTCTTCCTCCTTAGGAGTGCCTCCGGATTTGAGTTGAAATTTTCCGGCAGAGAGAAACCGGTCATGCACTATCCTGTTTTCATCCACAACAGGAGAAAACATACAAGTTAGCCTGTATAGACATTGTCCTTTCTCATTTTATATATCATATGCATATCCATGCTGCTAGATACTTAACTTCCATGCCTTCCCCGGCAACGGCGCCAGAAATGCTTGTTGGCATTTCTTAGCGCGATTACCAAATTAGACTTAGAGCCTAATTCTGATAACAGCGCAAGAAATGCTAAATGGCTTTACTCGGCATATTTACTAGAAACTGGTTCTAGCAACTACGCAAGTGTTGCCAAGAGATAGATCACATCCTATTAGAATAAATATTCGCAAGCGCACGGATCTATCGTTGCAGCATTTCACCCGGAAGTATTCAGGGTATTGTTATTTATAATTTCCCAAAGGAAGGCATGAGGTAGTTAAGTAATCTAGCATGGGTATGAATACAATATCTAGCATGAGGAGAAACTGACCAATGTGCTATACAGGGGTAAGCATACGGTAGTTTGGATAGTGGACACACACTTAGAGCAACCTCAAAGGAATAAAGGTAAAATAAAGAATAAAGAATAATCTACGCGGAGCGGCGGGTCCTATACAAATCAATGCTAGAACAGCTAATTCCACATGTTATACAAGTCAAGACTCGACTATAGATTAGGAATATGGGGAGACCGCGGCAAGCGGGTCTGCACAATCGATGGCGGCATTTATGAACTCCTACTCAACATGCGAACGTGGGGATTACAAAGGACGGACGGGCTGTCACCACCCGCCGCCTACCACCTCAACCGTGGCATGCCGACATATCCGAAGGTTCCTCGCACCGGACACCACGTCCGCATACTAAGGAGCTACCTACGTCCCGCCAGGACTCCCACCCTACGGATGGACGAGCTAGAACATAGGCAAGCCCGAACGCACATCGAACCGCTATTCCTCTCCTACAATCTAATCTAAACAAGTAGAGCATATGAACGATGAAGAACCGTGTAGAACACGATGAACAACTCTCACAAGAACTATGGCCTAGTTCTTGATCATCGAATATATCGTGTACTAGACTATGCTCTAGTTCATATGCAAGACTATATAAATGTAATGAGAACTTGACTAAGGAAGAATGCTCCATAGATTTATACCAAGAGTGTAGCTTTTCTTCCTGGAGACAAGCTCTCCAAGTAGCTTTGCCTAGCTCCAATGGACTAATGCTAAGACTAAAGAACAAGTGTGAGGAAGTGAGATGGCTCCAAATGGTGTGTGTGAAGGTGGGGGCTATAGCCCCCAGAAGGCGGTTCGGGGGTAGTGGTGTAAAAACACCAGCAAAACCGTCATCCCCCGGATGGAAGGAGGCGAACCGCCTTGGTCGGGCCCACTGCGCGCGGGCCGGCCGCCGCGCGCGCCCGGGCGCGCCGCGCCGGGTGACGCCGCCCCGACCGCCTTTGGCGGTGGGCTCCGGGCCGCCTTCTAGGTCTCGTTTATGCTGGTGCTTTTGGCCCATTTCGACCCCAGGTGGCTGGCCCTTGTTCTCTTGCTCTTTTACGTCTTCTGAAAAGCGCCTTTTTATTCTGAAAATTCCTATACTTGGTGTACATTCTGCAAAATAATATTTTCTCCAAGTATAGGTGGAACTAGGTCAATAGTAAAGATATATGTGAAATAAAATATTTATTTCCCCCATAATGACCTATAGTTGGCGGGTAGAAATCGAGTTAAGGACCGCCAACACCTACTCAGATTCGCCGCATACCCATCAGGGAAACTTAGCTTCTTCATCCACTCTAGTGCTTCCTTCCTATGTGGCCTCTTCGGGATGTAATCGGCCGGGCCCTTCTTCCATCTCTTGCACAGTGCGGGGGCCTTCATCACTAGATGTGGTCTATCACAAATCATTTCAATGTCCAGTCTAGCCTTAACGTTGTCCTTTGACTTCTTGCCAATCTCCATGAGTGTTGCCCAGTGCCTCGGCGACATTCTTTTCTCGTGTGCATTACATCGATGTTGTGTGGAAGAAGAAGGTGCTTGTAGTAGGGGAGCCTAGTCAAGCCCGAGATATGAGTCCACATGTGCGTGGTACCATATCCTTTGAAACCACCTTTTACGTCATCAATTTCGAGAGCCTCTATCTGTGCAAGGATGTCAGCTGGGCTCTTTTCCTTAGGGATGGAGCCGGTGACTTGAACACCTTTCGTGAAGTGCTTTTTATCTCGTCTCAGTGGATGGTCCTCCTCTAGGAATTGACGATGTTTGTCGAAAGAAGAATACTTGCCACCCTTGGCCAGCCAGGTGAACATCACATCTGCCTTGCATGTTGGGCAAGGGAACTTCCCGTGAACACACCATGCGCCGAATAAGCCGTACGCCGGAAGTCATGCATTGAGTACCGGTACCACACATGCATCGTGAAGTTCGTCTTTGTTGCTCGGTCGTACGTCGGTACCCCTCTTCCCATGCTTTCGCAATTCATCCCACACCGGCCGCATGAACACACCCATATTGTTGCCCGGTGTCCGGGTATTATCGGCGTCAAGAACACGTTCTTGGGTTCGAACATGACACCGGGGAAGATTCGGGGGATCACGAACACGGGCCAACAAGTGTACGGGGCCGCACTCATCCCAAACGGGTTGAACCCATCTCGCCGGTGCTACGCGTACATTCCGAGCCTCCTTGGCCTTTTTAGGATTCATGGCATCGAAGTGCTTCCATGCCTCGGCATCCGCGGGTGCCGCATCTTGTCACCGTATCTTTTGCCATTCTTGTGCCACGTCATTTGTTTCGCCGACTCCGGTGTCATGTACCGCCGTTGCGGCCTCGGTAGTACAGAAGGTGCCTAACCACCATCAAGGGGATCTTAGACTGCTTTTCTTACGCCATCACCGCCTTCTACCTCCACATATCTAGAGGCTTTGCACTTCGGACGGTGTGTTGCCGTCTCTTCTCTTCGTCTCCCCGGAACAGGACACACCCGTTCTTACAAGCTTGGATCGGGTCATACGGCATCTTGAGTGCTCGAAGGAGCCTCTGTGACTCGTACTTGCTCTTCGGCAACACGTGAAGCGCCGGAAGCAGCCCGCCAACCGTCGCCAACACGAGATCAAAACCTTCTCGACTGATGCCTAGTGACGACTTCAAGCCTATTAGGCGTGAAATGGCATCCAGTTTAGAAATGTGGGTGTTCACGTGAAGGGGCTGTTGTGCCGCCTCCATCATGGTGTAGTACGCCCTTGCTGTGTCCTCTGGATCTTGTTCGTCCACCTCTGTTCCTTCACAGGCGCCAACGTCTGCCAGCATGTCTGCCATTCTGGCATCTGCATCAAACCCCGTGAGGTCCAGTATCACCACCGCCTCCCTAAGTGTTTGCGTTCCCCATGGAGAGTCCATCGGGTGTAGTTTGGAACGTATCCGTACTTTCAAATATCTTGCCACATCGGCCGCTTCTCTTTCCTTGTCTCGTTCTTACACTTGGCACAGGGACAAAACACCCGAATCGACCCTTTAGCAGATGGGCCAAATGCTTGCTCTAGGAATTCATTGGTCCCCTTTATCCATTCCTCTGTATGGTCTTTGAACCCCGTATACATCCACTCACGATCAGCCATCCTCTGTCATGCGCCAACGTAAGCGAGTAATAGAAACAAGGGCATCTAATAGGCGTTCCTACCATCTAATAGGTGAAGGATAGGTCCTAATCCCACCCGAGGATGCGTAGATGAGGTTAGCTTCCATGCTCAGCTCCGTCCGGGACGGAATTTCGCGACCTCCCGGTGTTCTCCCGATACACGTCCCGGACCGGGAGATTGTGTATCCGGAGAACAACGGGGAGGGGCTGCCGAAACTCCGACTCGGACGGGGGCGGAACATGGAAGCTAACCCATCTACGCATCCTCGGGCCGTCCAAAAACGTGGACAATCCGAAAGAGAAACCGTCGCAGATATGCACCGATCCGCATACCAACGACCGCGAATCTCTTTCGGACGGGAGACGCCTAACTCGGTTACGCAATGTACTTACAACAACTATAAGACACGGAGGTGGTTTATACCTAGGGTGGCGGCGCAGAGGCGGGTAGCGGGCCGGAGGAGAGTCGACGCCGTGCAGGAAGGTCCGCAACGCCCAAGAAGAAGATCGTTGTCACCGAGTACCTCCCACAGGTCCTCCTCCTACAAAAAGAGGAAAAAAGATTAGAAGCCACTAAAAATTTCTGCAGCACCTCCCCTGCACGGGGAGGTTCCAAAACCTGCAAAAAACATGGCACGAAGGCCAACAACCACCACGGCACGAAGGCCGATAAGCATAGCGGCACGAAGGCCGATAACCACAGCGGCACGAAGGCCGATAAGCATAGTGGCACGAAGGCCGATAAACACAGCGGCACGAAGGCCGACAAGAAGAGAAGGGTTCATATACCTTGCTCTTGTAGCCGGATCGACGACAGTGGAGGTGTCGGTGGGACGTACAAGCGAAGAAGTCGGTCCCTCTCTTCTCCCTTATTCTTCCTTCTCCCTTCTCCCTCTTCTTTTTTCTTCTCCTTCTTCCTTCTTCTTCCTCCTTCCTCTTCCTCCCTTCTCTTCCCCCTCCTCCTTCTTCCTTCTTCTTCCTCCTTCCTCTTCCTCCCTTCTCTTCCTCCTCCTTCTTCCTCCTTCTTCTTCTTATTTCTCCTTCTCCCCCTTCTTCTTCCTCCCTTCTCTTCCTCCTCCTACCTCCCCGTCCCTTGCCCGGGGGCAAAGCGGGGAGGCAAGTAGCGGGTGGGCGGGGGGACGCCGCGTCGGCCGAGCGGGGCCACTCCGGCACTCGGCGGCCGGGGCGCTCCGGCAACCGGCGAAGCGGCGGCGGGGAACGGGCCGGCCGAGAGCGGCGGGCCGGCGCCGGGGAGGTGAGAGGCGGAGCTCGAGCCGGAGCGGAGCGGAGCTGGAGCAGCTGGAGGAGCGGAGCGGCGCGCCGGGACCGGGCAGCCGGCGCTGGGAGCGAGAAAGGCGGCGCCCGGCCGGCGAGCGGGCGGCGACGGCTGGCGGGGTGGGCCGGGCGGGCGGCGCGGCGGTGCGGGGAGCGGGGTGGAAGGCGGCGGCGGGGTCGGGCGGGCGGGGACGACGTCCGGCGAGGAAGGGAGGTCGGGAGCGGCGGCGGCGGCGGGCTGGGCGAGATCTCGAGGATGGGGAATGCGGGCGGCGGCGTGTTATTCAATTTTTTTATTTTTTTTTAAAACGAGACTTTGCCGATGGCCACCCGGCCCGGCCATCGGCAAAGCCCGCCCACGTGGCGGCCGGACGGCGGGCCCGCGCAACGGCTTTGCCGATGGCCACTGGACCCGGCCATCGGCAAACTCTTTTTGCCGACGGCCTACCCAGGCCGTCGGCAAAGTTTGTATTTTTTTTATTTTTGCTTCCAATTTTTTTTCTGGTAACTCCCTACCTCAAATGGACTTTTTGATCCGAAAGATGATATTCATGATTCCCGAGTATGTTGTCGTATCCAGCACCTCGCATGAAATTACGACCATTTTGCCGTCGTAACGTGGGGAGTGACGTGCACGGAAAGTGTTTTTAAATTATATAAAATCCAAACGAAGTCCGAAATTGACGCAACTTGACGAGTTGTCTCGCCATCGCATGTGGAGTCTCTGATAAAAATTTCAAAAATTTTCGAGCAAGTTGTAACATCGGATGACCAAAACCTAGACATCTCCACATGTCATCACTTGTGATCACATGTGGAGTTGTCTGGGTTTTGGCGATCCGACGTCACAACTTGCTCGAAACTTTTTGAAATTTTTACCACAGACTCCGCATGCCATGGCCACACAACTCGTCAAGTTTCGTCAATTTCCGACTTCGTTTGGATTTTATATAATTTAAAAACACTTTCCGTGCACGTCACTCCCCACGTTACGACGGCAAAATGGTCGTAATTTTATGCGAGGTGTTGGATACGGCCTCAACATACTCCGAGCATCATGAATACCATATTTTGGATCAAAAAGTTCCTTCATTTCATGTACCTGCAGTTCAAAACTGGAGTTGCCGGAAAATTGCAAAGAAACAGAAATAATTCACGAAATATAGCAAAAAAAACTCAAAATGGTCCCAATTTTTGCAGGTGGGTTGTATTTAAGGTAGGAAGGCACCGTAAAAAAAAAAAAAAACGGAAGCAAAAATCAAAAAAAAATACAAACTTTGCCGACGGCCTGGGAAGGCCGTCGGCAAAGTAGCTTTGCCGATGGCCGCCGTCGGCAAAGCACGTGGGCCCTGGCAGCTCCGAGGCGCCACATGGCCCTTCTTTGCCGATGGCTGTGGCCATCGGCAAAGTGGGTGCTTTGCCGATGGCCGGACGGCCCGGCCATCGGCAAAGGGCACGGCGTCGGCCGGCACCCGACGGCGTCGGCCCTGGGCCAATTTTGCCGATGGCCGTTGTTTGCCGATGGCCTGGCCAACGGCAAAGTATGCCTTTGCCCATGGCCATACTTTGCCGATGGTGGGCCGTCGGCAAAGCCCAGTTTGCCGATGGCCGCACTTTGCCATCGGCAAAGTTGGTGGTTTGCCGATGGCCGGCCACTTTGCCATCGGCAAACCCGGCCGCCATCGGCAAAGAGGCCGATTCCGGTAGTGTATGGAGTACTAATCTATTCCAATTTATAAGAAGTTTGACCTTTTTAAATCTAAATTTGATCATTCGCCTTATTAAATAAAATTATATAAATTTAAGTTATTATTAAAGAACTTTTATTAATAAAGGAAGCCATGTCAAACGAAATGATATTTTAAACAATTTTTTGAATAAAAAAAGGGTTAAAGTTAGTGTTTGTCTTATAAATTAGAATAGAGAAAGTAATTAAACTACTACTGTCTGCATGGGGCGCCCAGGACAACTGTCCTTGTCACGTCGATGTACGGTACGTCCTCACTGGAATTGAAAGCAAGCCGCGTAGTAACAGCAAGATGAGCATGATGAGTGAGTGCAACCAGACAATTGCGATATCATCGAGCCATATCTCAAACCAAAGTAATTTGATGTACAGATTTTGGTGCATTGTTAAAAATAGAATTAGTACAAGTTCCATCTAGAGTAAGGTTACAAACGAACGACGTCAGTAAATTCTATATTTATCCAAACTAATTATGTAGAAACTCAAATTAGTTTTCCCAAACAAGTTCTTCTTCTGTTTTTTTAACAAAAAAAAAGGATGTATGGTTAGGGCTATATGTATGATCATAGATTGGTGTATATATTTATTTGAAGAGTGAAATGCACTACTGGATCTTTAACTTTTCCCATTTTAACATTAATGTTCATGAACTGTCAAAATGATTATAATTTCACTATATATCCAATCATATATCTGAAAGTCACAATTCGAACGAACTATTTGAAAAGATGAAAGAGGTATATGATCATTTTGGGAGTTTACAAAGGTAAATGAGAATGTAGGAAAAATTAGAGACCCATAATGTATTCTCATTCTATCATACTTAAAAGTTGTATATTACCTCAATCCCCAAACTAGATCATTTAGGAAAAAACAGACTCTCGTAAAAATACAATATGACACATCAATCATCATCACCAAATAATGACGGATCAGCCTATCACATCCCATTCCCTGTTTCAGTTGCTGCGTCGCACTCGCGCGGCGCACGCCTCGTGCTAGTAGCAAAGGTGAACATATATATAGCTGCAGCCTCAATTTTCTGTAAAGGAAGGACGATTACCACAACCTGAGCACACCCAAAAACAGAGCAACAAATAATTCTATTAGGTACAGTCTCACCAGGCATGATAAATGAATGAATCGGCAGCAACTGAAGGCAAACCTGCCAACCTACACTCAAGAACAAACTGGCTACAAATGTAGACATTTAAGAACCTATAGAATTATCACTTTAGTAGAATTTAATCCAACAGAGCACACAACAATTAGCCAACTCTGAAAGCATCATATAGAGCAAAGAATGTGGTTCCTTTTAGCAAAGCAGAGGCTGCACATCCTATCAAGAGTATGAACTGGTACTACTGTACTCGTACTGTAAGTAGAGGAAACTATGAACTGAGTATGAACTGAATCTACAAAGAGATACGGCAACTCTGACCCCAGATGTGAAACATCACATACTGCTGAAACAACTCATACCTATAATTCAGAATCTGAGCACACACGAATGGCCGGATGGTGCTGCAATGGGTAATCCAAATTCAGACTTCAGAGGTATGGACTCATACCTGTTCGCTCTCGACTCAGAGCACTGAGAGCTGAAAAGCACCGCTCGTGATGGATAGACCCGACCGCCCGCCCGTCCGGTGGCGTACACGGCTTAACGCGGCTGTTCCGACTCGTGGGGGATCCTGAGCGACGGGGCGGCATCAGGTACGATGCAGGCGGCTTAGATCTCGAATCAAGGCATAAATCCATGCAATAGAAACGATGGCTCAAGAAGCATAAAAATTTGAAATAAAATTTACTCACCTCCGTGTCCGTGGTCGAGTAGAGTAATGGATGGAGACTAACGTGCCGCGCCGTCGGAGTAGGAGGGCTTACTGGGCGACGTGCTCCTAGCTGTGGTTCTCCCTAGCGGCCGCCATGCCCTGGATGCGCCATCTGGGCGTCTCCCCTAACTGGAGGAGAAAGCCGGCGTTGGGGAGAGGGTGGAGCAACGCTCGACACGGGATTCCTCACCGGGATCTGAGGGAACGCCGTCGTGGGAGGGATCTGCCGGCAAGATGGCTGGGGAAGGGCGCCGGCACCGTGGAGGGGCCGCCGCTCGCTGCCATCTCGCCTCCGGACGTCGGCGTCGCCACCAGATGCAGTTGGGGAAGGGGCGCGCGGCAGACACACGGGTCGAGGAGGGTGCCGTCACCATCGCCGGTGAGGAAGCTGCTGAGCCACCGCGCGAGCTCGCGAGATAAGATTCGCCATCCCCGTCGGTCGCGCGCTGCCATTCGGGGCGGCGGCAGCGGTTGCTGCGAGTCTGGCCGAGGAGGCAGGCTGACCACCGCGCGGAGGAGGAAGGGCCCGGTGAAGTGGGCAGTGTGCCGGGGTGCGGTGCCGGAGGGAGAGGGAAAGGGAGAGGAAGAGTGAGAGGGAGGGGAGGGGAAGGGAAGGCCGGGGCCGGGCGGGAGCGGGAGGAGGAGCCCTGTCGGACTGGGAGAGAGAGGTGGGAGAGGCGGCTGCGGACGAGAGTGCGAGTTAGGGTTAGGGTTGAGGCCGAAACCAATATATATTTGGCGCGAAGGAGATAGAACAACCGTTGATCTTCAAATCCAACGCGCAAAATTAATTATGCTAACGTGGACACATTCTGGTGGCGTTGTGGCCACAAGGAATTTTCTCTTTAGATGCATCAGGCCACAATTATTAAGCATTTGATTTTTCATGCAAGTTAGTAAGTCTATTGCTCTTGAAGAAGTCGGTCTTCAATCAAAATAAAATACTATTTTTGAAAGAAGGTTTTATTTATTTTAAATTTCACTGAGTTGAGTATACAACCACCATGAGATCCACTTCCTGACCTCTACATTTAGAATGCACGCATAATATATAGACATGCTACGGAATATTCAGCCCAAAGAATAACCTGCCACCCATATGCCAAAGGAAAACATAATCCTTAGTCACCTTCTCTAATATCATCATGACACCCCAATTAAATCCTGTATGGCTTCTGGAGTAAAGACAGGTACGAAGCGAGCCATCAATACAATGTCAAATTATAATAGTTACTTATCTTGAGATGGAGGGAGTATCTTATCTATGTAATTACTACCTACATATGGTCATATGGAAGCCCCATACGTCATAAGTCATACCTGACGTAGTCATATAGGGCATAGATTGTGTAACCATGTACTTGTTGTCGCATGAACATCTTACCAGGTCAAGACGTTGATACTGTGTTTTTTTTACCGGTGGGAGTGAACCGACCGGAGGCGGCCGGAACCGGTAAACCGGCCGGTTAGTCCGGTTACCGGGCAAAAACCGCCCGAATTCAAATTTGAATTTGAATTGCGCAGTTGTTCCGGTTTGTACCGGTATACCGGCCGGTTTGTGGCGGTTACCGGCCGGTTTTTCCGGTAACCGCTGCAAACCGGAATTTTTTTTTTTTGCTTGAATAAACACTTTTTCGGGTAGTTTTTTGGCACCTATTAATGTTCACATACAACACAATGCGGTACTAATTAGCATAAGTCACTAAAGCAACAATATTTAGTCGAATACAAATACAACTATAGGTACTTACCATGCTTCTGTGTCTCTCGGACCGCACCGACAAAGTACGGATTGTCTGCATTTCTTCCTGGGATTCCTATGTAATGGAACCACTTTGACCAAGCTTTACCAATTGCTTCATTTGCATTTTTCCCCTTTTGTGTCCACTTGCCAGTATCAATCCTTGGTTGGTACATTCCTCTACTCCCACCCATTGCCGCATTATAGTCGTCCACCACCACAGGAGTCTCCCTCTGTGATCCTGCTCTTCTACTAAACATCCTCTGAATAGGATTCCCCCCACGCGAACCACCACCACCACCACCGCCGCCACTACCACTACCCCCTCCATGCTCGTAGTGACCTCCTCTCTGTCGAACAGTTTGTTCGTAGTCATATTGTGTTCTCGACATGTTCATTGCTGCCTGCATCTGAGCCTCATATTCCTCATCACCAAGGGGCTGGTTTCCCTGTTGTGCAGCCGCCTCCTGTGCCAGCTTTACTCGAGCCCGCTCATTGGTTCTTTGCGCGGTTATGTCAAGCTCTCGTCGAAAGTAGGCACGCACATCTGGTGGCACTCGTTGCAATGCACGACCTCCGCCCGCGCCCCCGCCAAATGCCGCTTGAATCTAGTGCAACCACCGCCATGTTTCGTCACTTTACGGTAATTGCAATACCATCCAGAGAAAGGTTTTGACCATGCTCCCATACACGATCGTGGGGTCTGCCCGACATTGTCTACCTACATGAACGAACAACAACATAGACATATCAATATATAAATACACCAAGTGCACAAAATGTATGTCAAGAATATATATCAAGTGCCTAAATCACTAAGTCACACCTAAATTCCATGTATCTCAACAATATAAAACAAAAAAATACATGCATCCTACCCCAAATCCTACCTAATTCATACCCTACATTATAAAATCCTACCTAAATCATAGATCGGGCCCAAAATCATACCCTACAAGCATATCCTACCTAAATCCTAGAGCTAAAAGTACTCTAAACAAAAAAAAAAAACTTACCTACCCGGCGGCTAACCGCCGGAGCCTCCCCGAAACCGGCCGACCGGGCCGGTAAACCGACCGACCGGAGCGGTCGGGCGGTCACGCGACGCTCCGTCGGTTTACGGACTCCCCGGCGCGGTTCCGCCCGACCGCGGCGGTTCGGCGGAGCGCGCGGCCAAGGGCGGAAGACAGCGGGGGGGGCTCGGATTGGCTTTCGGGGCGTTGACCCCCCACCCCACCGCGAGCCACGGCGCCTTATGCGCCCTCTGGCGCCTATTGGGCCTAATGGGCCTTAACGGGCCGCGCCTTTTTTTTTTTAAACCAACTCAAATTCAAATTTTTTCATATCATACGAGCTCCAATTTCAAAACTTTTTACACCATTGGGTTCCATAATTCATCAGCTATTTTTAGGAATTTTTTCAGCATTTTTTTTTCAAACTTCAAATTTCAAATTTGGGCCGGTCCGAACCGGAACCGGACCGGCCCGGTTACCTCGGTAACCGCGGTTTACCGCGGTAAACCGAGCGGTAAAAAAAACGCAGCGTTGATAACGAGTCCATTTGGGCACCAGCTTAGTTCACGCTTTTCTGTTTGCACTCGAAAGCTAGTGTAGCCATCAACAGCTATAAATATGGCCCTAATATAGAACCAATATATGCAAGCAAATTATTTCCAGAAGAGGATCGGAGTACTATGTAGTGCTGCTAAAAACAGAGAGCAAATATAAATGGCAGTATCAAAGAAGGTGTCACTCTTCGTCCTCGTGGCGTCGGTCAGGTTCGTCCAGGCCGCTTTTGATGGGACGAAGGTGCAGGCACAGAGGTTTACAATACCGGTAAGAAAAAAAAAATCGGCCCCCGGCGATAAATGCGAAATTTCAGAAATATTAGGCAAAATTAAATAAATTTAAATTGATTTTTATAAAATTTTGGCATCATTTCATTAGAAAAACTCTCTAATCCATCATCCATCACAAATTTATATAGCAATGATGAAATAACACAATATCTCATAGCAATAGAGTCGTGATAATACGTGGAGCCACAATAAATACCGATATAATTTTTTTATCGTCAATGAAAAATGCGATATTTCAGAAATTTCAGCGATATTTTACCGAAATTTTTAACCTTTCAGGGACTTCTTCCTATAGAAGTGACAGATCCGTTGCCATACGACCCAGAGCGCCTCAACTGGGACATGGCGGGCACGGCCTGCGCCGCGTGGGGTGCCGACAAGTCGCTGGATCTGCGGAAGCGTTACGGCTGGGCGGCGACGGTTGATCTCCCATGTGGCATGTGCTTGAAGGTAGGAACGGAATTACTCTTCTCTGTCTATGTTTAGTGGTTCTGTCTGTCTGTCTCTTCTTCTCTCAGCACTCAGCACTCACAACATAATCGGCAACATATGGTTTCTTGAGCAGGCGACGAGCAGGCAGACAGGGGCGAGCTTGGTGGTGAGGGTGGTGCGATAGTAGGCACCAAGCGGACATGTCGGTGTTGCAGAAAATTGGCAGCGTTCTTGCCTACGAGGAATACGCTAATTGCGACGATAATAATTAGGAAACAATCTGTGCTCTCGAATCTTGATCGGAGGCACAACAGATCGCAATGTATACGTACGTGTGATGTGCAGTGTAACAATAAAACATATAGTGCAAGAGGACACTAGAATCAGATCAATTGTAACTTAGAGTAAGACAGTGCCGTCACAACTATGATGATTACAGTGGCCAATCTAGAGCTATTCCCCTGTATACATGGGAATACGCAACTATTTTAGTACACTTTTTATGTAGATATGTTTATGTATATATGTATGTATAGTATCAAACTAGAAATGGCCGCGGCGTTGCCGCTTGTGGCCAGTGTGTAGGTAGAGAGACCCATTGTATAATTAAGTAGTATTATGTATTAAGCTTTGATGTTTTTTTGCCGCTTATGGCCATTAGAACCTGTGATATATTTGCCCTGCAAATAATTATTTGGTGTGAAGTAGATTCGAGAACTATCATTTTTTTGGCTATATTTTTTTTGGAGAAGTAAATATTAAAAGTATTTATTAAGAGAGAGGGACATTTGGTGAGTCAATGGTTTTTTTTTTATATATAGTAGCGAATCATTTAATGCTACACGTGTATGGGTATGGTTGGATAAAAATTTCGTAATGGTATTAGACTCAAGAGATGAAATTTATTATCTTAAAATATTAATTGGAGCATAAGAAACCCACGGATAATAAGAAAGTACTATTTTATGGGATCTTGAAACCATAGGAATTTGAGCTCTCCAAATCATAGTAAAATTTGCGACCAAGTCATAGTAAAATTTGTGACTTAGTTAAAAAATTTTGAAGCATCCATTAATATATAGCCGATTCATCAAAAAGAATAAAGGAAAACTGAATTCGTCCCTTTAAGCAATTTGGCCCAGTAGCGGCCCATGGCGCACTGCAGCAGCCGTGGCCTGCTCGGCCCACTCGGCCTCTCCCCTGGAAGGCCTAATAGCGGCCCATCTGCCACGGTATAAGCGAGTCCGAAAGTGTTTCTTAGGAGTGTTGAAAAGTATTTCGAGGGCACTCCGGATGATTTAGAGGTTTAAAGGTTTTAGTTGGAAAATTTTGTAAGCAATAAAACTCCCAAAGGCTATTTTTTGTGAAAATGGGTGGAAGGCATATATTTTTGAGGAAAAAGATTACTCGGCCGATCTGGATTTCGGGAAGCGTTTGCTAGGAGTGTTGAAAAGTATTTCGAGGCCCCTCCGGATGAATTAGAGGTCTAAAGCTTTTAGTTGGGAAATTTTATAAGCAATAAAACTCCCAAAGACCATTGTCTGTGAAAATGGGTGGAAGGCATATATTTTTCAGAAACAGTCGATCGAATGTTGACAGTACAGTGAATGGATGTTTCGCGCTATTTCCGAAAAGCTGAAGAGCCTTTTTGATATTTTTTCTGAGAGAGAGTCTGGATGGCGCGTTGTATTTCGCATGAGTTGGAGGGCCTTTTTGCAAAAAGGCCGGTGGGCGTCCGATCTGGACCGTCCACTCGGCCGATCGGACGGCCGATGATCGGAGGCGACGTGGCCACGCTGGTTGGCCAGCTTTTGTTGCGTGATTCGTATGGGGAGATTCTGTAGTTTTTTTTGAGAAACATCAAATTCTGCAGTATTTTCGCAATATTGTAGCCTAAAAGAGCCAAATACTACCGCCTTTCAACCTCTTGCAAAACTCCCAGCTTCCAAGTCAGCCCATTGGGCCTACTCAGTCGTTCCAGCCTTTCTGGGTCTCAACCTGACAAGTGACCCATCGACCTCTCCATCTCACCCACACGACATGGAGTCATAGTCGCCAGTGGCCTAGTGAGCGGCCGAGCAAACCACGAGGGAGCTCAGGGAGGCATCGTGGTGGTGGCCAGGCGCCAGGCAAGCCGCCTGCCGACAACCCATAGGGCGCCCGCCTTCCTGCTTGCTCAATTTTACTTTTTGTTGTTTATGCAGCTAAAAAATTCAGTTATAAGTCTAGATTATAGAAAGCAAATATATATTGTTTTACAACGTTATTGACTTAAATCTATTGATACAATTTTTTAACGTATTGTGAAAGTGGGAAGACCCGAGTTTCGAACGCTGGCTTCGCCACTGATAGTTCAATAATAGTTGCTTGATATTGATCTGCGCGACAACAATCAACTGGAATCAGGGTCCGAGAGCTAGACCACTTTGGTGTTATATATAGGGAGAATTATTTATATGGCCCTGAAATAAACTTCGTTTTGCTTATATGGTCTAAAATTTTTCGAATTTGTCTATATGACCCGAAAGTGAGACTTTCTTACTTTTACGGCCTTCCATTAGTTTCAGGCCTCTAACGGTGTTAAGTGCCATGCAAAAAGACCGTTTTACCCCTGCGTGGAAAAAAATAAAAAATAGCCTTGTTTATTGTATATGTTGAATATATTCTCAAATATTTACATAATCGACATATATATTTACAACCACACAATTATAGCAACATTTTCATCACCAGACATTGATCGAGGGTAGGGTAATTCTTCTTTGGATAGAGATTTCAGACTGAATCAATCTTACTGCTATTAGAACAGCTGCACGGAGATTGAATCAGTTAAGTCACCTGTGGTTTTGAAACAAAATTTCAGAAATCAGTCAGGCAATCTCATTCTAGCTCCATGTACATTTGAGATTATCTTCACCATCTTAACTGATGAGAAAGATCTTGTTGTTTTACATTGTAACATAGCCATCACATTCCAGACTTCAAAACTGTCCAAGATGGCATATGTATTTCACATTCAAAAAAGTTACATTAATCATGTCAGATCATTTACAAATAGGTCATTTGACACGACTGTCATCGACACTGATCCTATCTCTACAAAGCTCTTTCTATTTTCCATCATATGTAGTCTACATTTCCTCAGAGGCACTATGATATCCAATATCCTTCCACTAATGCAGCAACAATATTTATTTAAAAAATGACAGCACCATTTGCTCCTGCTATCAAATTGACATCAGCTAATATATCGAATCTAACCAAATGGTTCATGGATTGACAACTTTACCTTGCAGTAGCAGATAGGGCTTGGTCACCACACAAACCGTTAATATTTGTAGAGCTGCAACCTGCAGAACCAACATCATGTTCAGTTAGCTCACACCTTGATTCTCCAATGATGAACTTTCATATTCTTAGAAGCATAACAGGAGGTGCAAGAAAGGTAAAGCAATATGACATTTTGCGAACACTACTTGAATTGACACAACTTGATTCAACATTTCTCAGTATTAAGGGATAAATCTATTCCTTAGTTCTACCACGCACACCTTTCCTTTTGTCTCCTTTACTCTTGAGGTAGTGATTTTTTTTTCTATCCGACACTGCCTGATGTCACCGTGCAGCAGCAAGTCTGAAAAATCAATATGCAGTTATTCAGTCCATAAGAAAATTACCGAAGAATGCATTAGCTGGCAGCAAATTTGCATGGATTGGCCTGCGTGCAAGGAAGCTTGTAGCAGTTTCCATTCAGACCATGAGAGACCGATTGTGTGTCGACACTGGACCATGAACATGAATTTCATGAAGAACCTTTCACCACGAGGGACGCCCGACGGCGGCGGCACGCTCGACCTGCCGGCGGAGGGGGGCGTCGGCGCCGGCCCCTGCCGCGGTGTCCTTGTCGCGCCGGGCGGCGCCAGCTCCTGGCCGACGGCATCCAGCAGGAGCACCTAGGGCCGCCACAGCACCTCCAGCTCCCAGGGGCGGCGGATCCGCCCCATGACGCTCGGGATCCGCTCGTGTGGGGGGCGGCGGCGCGACCCCGTTGCCGTCCAGGGCGGCGGCGGCAGCGCCATCCTCCATCGGGCGGCGTCGGAATTTTTTTTTCTATCGCGTGATGTCGGGAAAGGCAGGAGCGAAGGAACCGCGTGAGGGGCGGGCGTGCCTGTTCGGAGCTGAGGGGCAATCGGGTCTTTTCGCATGCGACGAAGTAACTGAGTTCACGGAATGGGCTCACGGAAGTAACAGAAGGCCATAAAAGCAAGAAAGTTTCGCTTTCGGGCTATATAGACAAGTTCGAAAAATTTTAGGCCATATAAGCAAACGAAGTTTGTTTCAGGGCCATATAAATAATTATCCCTTATATATATCACTTGACAGATCTTAAGGAAAACATAACCCTCAAATTACTTGGTACAAAGTTTATATAGTAAATAGCACTAATATATCTATGTCTCCAACTAGATTACTTTGAAAATATATTTCATAGTTAATTTAGTGGCACTTATTTTGTATCTTAAATATTAGTACTTTCTTACATAATTTTGGTCTAACTTATCGTTTTGCTACCCTTAGCAAAGAATCACATTCTTTTATGCACATTGCTGCATCAGCAAGAAACTAGCCCTGTCAATCAACTCGCCATTTCAACTCTCTCTATGTACTTATACTTTTTGTCGTTCCTCTTCCTCTTTCTTGTGGGCAGCCACACTAAAGGTATGTGGCAAGGATCCTAGCCTGCGGTGTGTCTAAAGGCATCATATGAGAAAGTTGGTGACTTTTTTTTTAACACATCAGTGTCTGTTCAAGCCACAAACCGACAGCGATATAAATCAGCGGTGAAGGTCTAAATATCAGTGTCAGTTTCTATCACTATCGGTTGTAGACTTTTCAGTAAAAAAAACAGCACCTTTGTGCACCTATTATAAAAGCAACGCATAAAAAAAATGAAAAAATAACATATAATTTAGAACGGAGAAGTACCTAAGACACAAGAGATTAAATCATCATATAATTTGAAAAAGAAAAATTATAGGACACTTGCAAGGTGTTTCAAATATAAGGGTTTAAGTTTTATTCTAGTCATGCTTTTTCTAATTTTAATATTAAAAAACAATGTTATATGTACTAGTATAGCATATGATGGTTCATTTTTAATTTGAAGAAGCTTAACATATGACCAAAACACAAACATGTTATATGTTTCGGAACAGAGATGGGTGATGGTTTAATTTGAAGAAGCTTAACATATGACCAAAACACAAACATGTTATATGTTTTGGAACAAAGATAGATGATGGTTTATGTAGTTGATAAGCCAGCTTATGCTGATTTATTGTAAGAAAAAACATTACACCATGGCTGTCGGACCGATAAATTCAAATGAATAGGGAGGCACTTGCTGCTTCAACAATCAAAAATAAAAATAAAAACAATGAAGTGCACCTGCAATAGAAGCATAGAGCTCCCTTTTGTTGAGCACGAAGTTATCCTCCTAGCCCTATCAAAAATAAAACTAAAAAATAATGTTGTTGGTTATTTTTTCACCTTTTTTTCTACAAGAACCATTTTCGTCGTAATTTGACAACCAGAGTGAGCGACTCAAGATTCCACACTCCACGGCCGGCGCGCCCTTTTCCCCTTCCGCGCCGCCTCCGATCCGCCGCGCCGCGTCCGCCGATGACGAGGGCCCACCCGCCGCCGGCGGCGGGGGCGGCGGTGCAGCGGCGGCCGACCGTAGCGCTGCTGCTGGGCCTGGCGCTCGCCTTCTGCCTCGCGGTCCTCTCCATCCAGTCCTCCTTCTTCGCCGCCGCCCCAGGTACGACGGCGGCCCCCTTCCGCCCCCGCATTCCCAAACCCTAGCTAGCTCATCTCACCGGGCTGACGGGTGCGTCCTCGCTCTCCCGCAGGGGCGCCGGGCAGGAGGCTGGATCTGGACGCCGGCGACGTGCGCGAGCTCGCGGGCTTCCAGTCCCGCGTCCAGCAGTGCGTGGTACTGTCTCGTGACCAAACCCATCTGTTTCACATTTATGCTGCGATGCTATATATAGCTGATGCTACAATCATGGTGTATATGGGAACAATGTCGGGCTGCCGGTGATGCTGTAGCTATGAAGGATTTTGGTACAGTAACCCATAGGTTCTTACTAAGTTTCTGCAGCTTCTCAACCGACGCTCCTCATAGGAGCTATTATTGTTTCTCGTGATGTAGAGGGATTGCTCATTTTTCTTTATCTTGTGATAAGCGCAGAGTATGTTCCTTGATTATGGCTATGGGTAATTGGGCGTTCACGTTTTGTAACTGTTGCAGCAAGGTCCATATGAATAGTCCAGATGATTTTGGTATCTCTGATACTCTGCCGTTCATTGCTGAAAACTTTTATGCCCATTATTATCTCTGATAGGCTGTTGTTCGTTGCCTGGGATTTATTAGTGTTGTTTGTCTCCACATGAGTAGAGGCAAAATAGTCATCCAGTGCAGCCACTGAGCTCATTTTAAACCTTCCCAAGACATAAAAGTCAGCTGAATATATGCAACTTTTCCTCAGCTTGGCAGTGCACAGCTTGCTTGCTTGTTCTTCTGTTCTTTGATCATTTTCGACCTTGCTTCTGAAATCTCATCTTTATTAGGCTAGCAGAGGACTTGGTCTCACAGCAGATATCATTGATCATTGCAAGCTGGTCCTTAAATTTCCTGAAGGAACCAACAGCACCTGGGTCTGTATTCCTCCCATTTTTATGGCCAATGGCTGCTGTTCTTCACCCAGAGTCTTGAGTTAAAGATTCATCTGTGATGATATTTCTTGAACTTTTTTGCAGTATAATTCCCAGTTCAAGATTTTTGAACCTCTAGAATACAAATATGATGTCTGCGAAACTATCCTATTGTGGGAACAGGTTAGGGCATCCTTCTAGACTAACATGTTTGCTCTTGTTACTTATATGCTTGTGTTAATACTGATATATGGTCGCAGTACCGCAACATGACAACTGTATTGACAAGGGAATACTTGGATGTGAGACCTGATGGATGGTTGGATTATGCGGCTAAAAGGATTGCACAGCTGTAAGCTTGATGATTTTCCCCCCTTTCTTTTAAAATGAAATCAATCTCTCCACATTGGTAATAGTTCTTTTGATTTCAAAATGTGCAGTGGTGCTGATAAATGCTACAACCGTACTCTCTGTGATGAGCTTCTTAGCATTCTACTGCCTGCTAAACCCCCTTTCCATCCACGCCAGTTCGCAACATGTGCAGTTGTTGGTAACTCAGGAGATCTCTTGAAAACAGAGTTTGGACAAGAGATTGATGCGCATGATGCTGTGTTCCGGGACAATGAGGCGCCTGTCAATAAGGTAAACATGTTGCATTATTCATCAAATCTATCTCAACTGAAGTTTTGCAAAGAAGCCTGTTTTAGGTGTACCATTCTTGGCCTCTAGTTGCCCAGATCTTATGATTCATATATTAATTTTCTTTCTCATTTCCTGAGCTCAGCACCTCGCTTTTCTTAGCCGTGCTGACAAATTTATTTCCTTTTGGGTGTCAATATAGAATAGCCATTGGTTACTGATATTGTTTATGTTCTCATCCGTAGAAATATGCTAAACATGTTGGATTGAAAAGGGACTTTCGACTGGTTGTCCGGGGTGCTGCTCGAAATATGGCACCAATACTGAAGGGCTCCTGTAATGCTGTAATCCTGATTTCTTCCAATTTACTATTTGCCCCTTCTATATAATATGCTGTAGTCCTGATTTGTATGATTTATGTAACTAAATATGTGATAACAAACAAATGCAAACTTACTATTGTTTTTACAAGTCCAATTTATAGTTCTGAAGTTGGTTATCAAATAGAGTTTAGGCATGTGGTAAATATTTCTGTTGTGGAATGTGAGGGCTGCTTTTAAAACAAGATGCGACTGTTTTGCTTTCCTTGCAGCTGATGAGGCGCTTATTATCAAAAGTTTGACACACAAAGAAATCAATGCGGTGATAAAGGTAACAGATCTGTATATTGTTTCACTGAGCTGCGTTTGTGATATAAAGTAATTTTACTTAATATGACTCGTGGAAGGTGTCATGCTCACTTATATTGAACATGGGTTACTTGCAGGAACTTCCAAATCCTGTCTACCTTTTTCAAGGCATAGTTTTGAGAAGAGGTGCTAAAGGAACTGGCATGAAGTCCATAGAATTGGCCCTTTCCATGTGTGATATCGTTGACATATATGGTTTTACTGTTGATCCTGGCTACACAGAATGGTGAGTTACTGAATGGCTACAATACTGAGTATTTCAACATTAGCATGGCAGCTGGCACTATGTTTCCCTTTTTGTATAAATATATATTATTCTCGCTCCATTATTTCAGGACACGGTATTTCACAGGCCCTAGGAAAGGGCACAATCCACTGCAAGGCCGAGCTTATTATCAACTTCTGGAATGCCTTGGGGTAAGCCTCGACCATGTTATCATTATGTTCTGACTATGTAGATTTATCCTGACCTATGTCATAATTACATTACCATGTGTAGGTTATTCGTATCCATTCTCCCATGAGAGCACAAAGGGTGGAAGATTGGTCAGACATACCAAGCAAAGAAGAGATCAGAAGGGCACACGCTGCAGCTTTTCATCTAAAAAAGCATGAAGCTGGCCAGCCAACTGAGCTGGGGCCATTTAGCAATTGCAAGGTATGGGGAACAGTTGACCCTGACTACGGACCAGTATCAGGTACTTCAGATATGAGTGAGGCCCGCAAGAATTCAAACTACAGCAAGTGGGAGTTGCTTCCACTTGAGAAGCTGAGAAGAGAAGCTCAGGAACATCATATCCAAATGGGTGGCGTGTCTCTATACAAGATGGATGGAAACAAGTTGGATGATCTTGTCTGTGTGAGGCACCAGCGTTCATCAAGTTAAGACCATAGCGCCAAAGCCTGACCAAAGATAGTGTTTTGACACTTTTAGGATTGGTTTGATGGTGGTTCTGAAAGGATGCTAGACAGCAAGAGGCAAAAACATCTGATGAAACTGCACACGTTGTTGTATCCACTTGTAAAATTACATGAGGCATCAGGATCAGACCGCCGCAGTCCTAACCCGAATAGGGAATTCTTTAATTGGTTGTTTAGGTACTTAGCCTTCTAGGAACAGCTACTTGAGCAGTCTAAGGGATTGTTATGTAGACGCCACATAACATGGTTTTTCACTTTTTGACACAGCTGTAACTAAATGCTAAAGGCTCTTCCATTTCTCAATATTATGAGGCACAGTTTTGTCACCGATCCAACAGTCCCTCAGTTCCAGATTTGTGACGTTCGTTGTTAACTTACTCTCATCTGACTGTCCCCAGTTGAGTTCATTTCCAGGATTATGTGTGAATATCTTGAAAACTGATTGAGGACGCCTGCAACAACTGCCCTTAGCTGCCTGTCACCCAGTAGCCCAGATATATAATTTCTAATTCACAACCTTTTTCTTTTTCTTTTATCAAAAGTCAGTAGCCCAGATACATAATTCTAATTCACAGCCTTTTTTATTTGTTATCAAAAGTCAGACCAATAATGGATCTGTCTGGCCAATTTATAAACTGAAAAAAAAACAAGGACAAAAATGGATTGGAGTTGTCCATTGCAATGTAAATAAATTGGGTTCTCTTTCCATCCATCTTTGTACAGAATGACTGGTATGCAAGAGTTATTTTTGTCAGCTAAAAGCAGAGGTTCTTAAACTTTAATGGTCGATCCAACCTAAGGTTATTCACAAACCATGATGGTCCACACAACTTAAGGTACCCCAGCCTAGTTCAAGCAACATAATAATGAACAAATGGATAAACCTAGTGGTTCATACAAGGTGAACCCGAGCTATTGAACCGCCGAGTCAGGATCTCTTTCTGCAGCATCTTGTAGTACTGCTGTTGCAGTGCAGGCATGCCGCTAGTGTCTATAGTCATAATCCTCTCTTCTTCTAACATGATCTTCAAATCCACCTCTTTGCTCTTCAAGTCTATTTCTTTCTTCTTTATCTGAAGACTCATCGCCTCATTAGCAGCCTTGGCTTGTTCCAGCGCGACCCTCTCCTGTTCCAGCGCGACCTTCTGTTGTTCTAGGGCAACCTTCTGTTGTTCTAGCGCAACCTTCTGTTTCTGTTGTTCTAGCGCAGCCTTCTGTTTATGTTGTTCTAGCGCAGCCTTCTGTTGTTCCGGCGCATGTTTGTCTCTCAAGCCATTGTTGAACTGTCTTTCCCTCTCATGTTTGTCTCTCATGCCATTGTTGATCTGTCTCTCCCTCTCAAGATTGTCCCTCTCACCATTGTTGATCTGTCTCTCCGCATCAGCATGTTCATCCCTCTCAGTATCAGCCTGTTCATCAGCCGCTTTCCTCTTCCCCCAAAGATCATTTGACGCCTCCAGGTACAAAACATCTCCACCATGCTGCAAATTCTCTTTCCCCTGATCCACACCCACCGGCTGCACCAACACCTCACACTCCTGAGCCGCTGCAGCCTCTGAGCTGTCCTCAGGAGCAAACGGCGGAGTCGACGAGCTCGGGCTCGACCCGGGAGTCGTCTTCTGCTTCTTCTGAGCCGAGGAGGCCACCGCCACCACGTGGTTCTGGGACTGGGACTGGGACTGGGACGACGGCGACGGCCGGTTCATCCACGCCAGCTTCTGCGACGAGATCTGCGACGACCTCTCGATCCACTTCTGGTGTGACCGCAGGATGTTCCAGCAGTGCAGGAACTGGAACGACTTGTTGTTCTTGTCCTCGGCCTTGAACAGCGCCAGCGCCTGCACCACCTGCAAATACATGCATACAACAGTGAAAAAACGTCACACCAACGTTACAGACTCACTGACTGCACGACAGTGGAAAAAATATCACAACGAAGCAAGAACACTGACTGACAGAGCAGTGTTACTACCGTGTCCTGGGGCGTGAGGCCGCCGCCGTCCGGGTCGTCGTCCCCCTCCTGCCGCTGCTGGTCCTGTTGAACGCCGTCGAGGACGTCGGCGACGCATCGGTCGAACCGCTTGACGTTGTCCTGGATGGTGCACCATCGGTGCAGGAGCGAGTTCTCGCTGCGCTCCGACTCGAACTCCCGGTGCGCGTGGAAGTAGTCGTGCATCCGGCGCCAGTAGGGCGCGCGCTCGCCGCCGTGGTGCGCGCCGGGGTCCGCGCTCACGGCCAGCCACGCCACCGCCAGCATCTCGTCCTCCTTGTCGCTGAAGTTCTTGGTCCGCCTCTGGTTCGGCCGCGCCGCGCGGGGGCCGGCGGAGGCGGTGGCGGCTGTGGCGGGTGGCGCCGAATGCGCGTCGGGCGGGGAGCGCTGGTGGTGGTGGTGGTGGTGCTCGAGTGGAGAAGGATCGTCGCCGTTGCCGCTGCCGCCGTGGTGCGAAGCAGAGGGCAGGCCGACGATGACGTAATGCCCGGTCCCGTTCCCGTCCATGGTTCCCTGCAGGCCGGAGGAGGACGGGGCGGCCCCGGGCGGGAGGAGAAGCGATTTGGGAGGGGCGCGGGCGCGGGAGGAAGAGGGGATTTGGGAGGGGGCGTGAGATTGGGGTCGCCACAAGCAGCGAGGTTGGGGGAGTGAGTTGGGGGATGGGGTGCCTGCCGCCGCCTAGGGCTCGGTAAAGATGAGGACGAAGGCGAGGAAGGATTTCTTGGGTGGGGGAAGGAAGAGGGACGACGATTTCTTTCCTCCAGGACTAGGATAGGACCGATCCCTAATTATAGCTACTTGTTTGGGATGCTCTAGCTGCCGCCGCGCGATCTGCAGGTGGTGGAACAGGTAGATCGGGGACGGACGGGGCTCTTTGGCGTGTCACGGGTAGGTAGATCATCCTTACAATTGGCAAGTATATCGCTCATTTCTTTCTTTTTTTCCTACTGATGAATGAATCTTTTGACAATCATCATTACAAAAAAAAAAAAAAAAAAAAGGGAATCTCGCCACATCTCTATTTTCTACTATGGCGTGATTCGTTTGTGCCGCAATTTATCATTGCCAAACCTTCCGCAATTTAACACATAGTTTCAGAAATAGACTCAAAATAGGTTCATGACATAGGCAGTAGACGTCGAAAGATGAATATTTTGTATACAGCAAGAAAGATGAATATTTTGTATACAGCAAAATTCACCGGTTCACCAACATAGAACAAACAGGAAAACGGTATAATAACTGTATAACACCAGCAAACTTTGCCGTTCCAATCATATTTATAACTGATCCGCGTGCTATGAAGATGACATATCCGTTATTTATACCGGTAAAACATCTGCCCTCAGAACAACTTTTTTTACAAAGAAGGAAGAAAACAGAAGATGAAATCGGACTCTTTCCCTAGGCACCATTTTTTATCGACCCCATACATCAAATCGCCATTTGGTTTTCATTGCAGCCGTTTATGCAGTGGTTGAGAAAAAACGACAGCATTGTGTTATTGCACTTCCGCTCTGCCGCCAGACTGACAACCTGGAATTTGCAACATTGTAACCTGTTAGTTTGATCCAACCGAGGCTCCAAGACAAGATCCATTTGGTACCTTTGAAGATGAAGAGTCGGCATGTGTAAGCCTTCTTTCTGAGACTCTTACATGTCCTAGTTTGATCCCGATGTCGCGACACAAGGGGTGGGGGCGTTGCTAGCGCTGGTACTCGTGGTGGTAGTAGTAACAGCTGCTTCAGCAGCAGAGTCGCTCTCTGTAACCCTTTCATTGCTTGATTCTGTAGCGGGAGGAACTTCAGAAGTGGATGCTGTCGGGCTATCACCTGTCCTGCCATTTCCTCTAGTTTCCAGACGCTCCATCATCCGTGACACGGACGCGATTCCAGCATTAACTTCTCTCCTCACTTCAGAACCAAGATCTGCCACAGACGAATTACGTGAAAAGAGTCTCTCCTTCCAGCCTCGAGTACTCTTTGTAATAGATTCTTTGTACCTGTATCATGCAAAAGTATTGCAAAGCTTTAGGATAAAAAATCGTTGATAGAAGGCTCAAGACAAATAATATATTAACAAAACTAAGAAATATCCATACTTCATAGAGACAGCATTTAAGCGAGACTTCAAGGAGTCTGAGAAAGACTGAACATCCGATGGTCCAGCCCTGTCTGGAGTTGACTGTCCAGTGGAGTGTCTCCTGATGCATCATAGTCGTCATCTAGTTAGATCGCCGTAAAAACTAACATGAGAAAACAGTATCTGAAATTCTGAATATAGACAGAGTACCTGTTAAAAAACCGAGGACTCGATACAGGAGTGCTATTTCCAGAAGAAACGACTGCATCCTGTTCAGCATCATAGGTAAGCATCCCGGGACTTTGGTTTCCTGCATCTCCAATGCGAATAGCTCGTGGAGATGACTCACTAGCTCTAGGGGTGGCAGGATTTGAATCATTCTCTCCGTCCACATGAGCAGAAGATGAAGAAATGGCGCCAGCAGAAGGTGAATTCGGATGTGTAGAGAAAACTAGGAACTGTGGACGGCCATGAGAGCCAGATCGTCCCCGCCCCTCCCTTCTTCCAAGATGATGTGTCCTTCCCATAGCAGCAGCAGCAGCTAGATGCTGCAATATACGCTCTTCAAGCTCAGCATCATTACCAACAGGCAGCTGCAAAAGCATATCGATGTGATCAGGAAAAGCTTAAAAATAGCACTTAATACAGAAAGTTAGAAGAAATGAAATGGTTCCGTAACACATACATGCTGCAGCTCGAAATCCCCAAGAGCAGGATGATGAAAGATAGTTGTGTTTCGAGTCTGATTGGTTCTTATATTCCTCTCACGCTCTACTGCCTCGAGCAGCTCCTGACTGAGATATCAGTAAAACTAGAATTAGCCAGGAAGAACTACTTACTAGTTTAAGAGGATCAAAATGGTAAGCATCGTATTTGCACAGCCAAGAACTTGCCTGGTAGGATCCTTCATACTAATAGGCTGCCAACACATTGGGCACTGTGAACTTCTCTGACACCTATACAAAGTCCCATCAAGAATTAGCATTAAGAAAATGAACAGGAACCAAATATAAAAATAGTCCGGGTCTACTAACCATTCTACATGCATGGCTAAAACTCAGTGCCTTTGCACATATAAAATATTTTTACAAGGCAGAATAGAGTTACCTAATGTATACCAATAGCATATGACTAGCAACATTGATAGAACCAGACAGAAAAATACGGAGAGCACGACAACTACAACTGGTATGATAATTACAAGCTCAAGCATTTTGATGACAACTGTTCATAAAGCCAGCATGGAAAGTGTTTGTTGAGGATAGGAAGTTATCACTTAATTTTGTCAGTAACAAAACAGTACAGTTCAATAATGGCTTATCCCAAGTCTAGAAACCTATACACTATAGAGACGGCAAACATAAAATTCAGGGACAATTTTCAGGTGCAAAACCCATACTACACAATTGTCCTTTCCAGTCACAATTCTACGTTACAGTCTAAGTAAAGGCAACAAATATGGTCCACTAAAGCACAAGTACCCAAGGCACGGAGATTTCAATGTTCTAAAATGTGCCCTTAGTGATAACCACTAACTTATGCACCAAGATGAATTACTGATGGAACTAGATACTATTCATGTGAAAGGTGGGAATAATATAAAAAACTGTAACATGTAGAATGCATATATTAGAGCTAGTTACATACCATTCAAGAATGCATTGGAGATGGAACTCATGTTTGCAGCCAGTCAACTAGAAAACATAGCAAGAGCAAGATTTGGTTACGGATATAATAAGCCCTATATGCAAAATAGCTCAACAAACAAAATGGCAACTTACTGCAGAAGGGTCACTCTCACAGAAAGCCTCAAGGCAAATGCTGCATGCATCATCACATGCGTCCTGAATGCCACCCTCCACAAAGGCTGCAGCAGATGTCAAACTCTCCATCTTAGCTTTGTCATCAGTTTCAGATGCCATTGCAATGGAATCACAGCCCTGAAACCAAACAGGCAAAAAAAAAAGGTAGTTCAGAATACAAATTTTTAATTTTTCAATAGCCAAAATATTGAATTGCTGAGTTGAGAGGAAAGAAGAAATGTTCAGCTATTTATTAGTATTTATCATATAAGATCAAAATTCCTAACAGTATTCAGAAAGTTTTGAGATATTCAAGTTATCTTACACATATTCTGCTAAACAGTCCAGCCAAGACACTAATCACACTGCGACAAGAGGAGCATGATACTAGGAAAATTATCAATCTAAAACAACACTCGTATGAAAACAACAAGATCCGCTCTGCAGTAAAGGAGCATCTTATCTTTCATTTTACATTCTAATCCAACAAGCTGTACAACACAGCCTTTGATATATTTATTCAAGCAATACTCAAGAAAAGCATTAGCAACCTCACAGAAATGCACCCCTTTTTGTACATCAATCTAACCACTGGCACACAGAATTATCTGTCTTAGTAAAGACATGGGCTCAGCATAAGTACTCCATATAGCTAGCAGACACATGAAAACTGATTCCAGAAATCAAAATTAGGTGCAAATCAAAACATCACCGATCGTCACTGGTACTGATATCTCCCTTGCCATCAAATCATTAGTCCTTCCACTAAATGGAAGAAACGCATCCCAAGTTTTACGGTGTAACAGGCAATAAAAGAGTAGCGACACCCATCAGGGCTCTACTCCATACATCACAAACTCCTCTGCAAAACCGCCCCAAGAATGAAGCCACAAGTCCTAACCACAAACGTACTAGCTTAAAGTGAGTCGATTTCCGATCATGTAGCACAGCAGTACCCAGTAACAGCGGTACAGCAACAGCACACTCGGGGCGCCAAGGCCCATTTCTGGATCAGCAACGGCTCCGTGAGCCAGACTTGACACAGCAGAAACACTCCACATTCTCTCACCAAAACTGGACTCAAACCCCAACCCAAGACATCATCTCTCAAATTTCCTAAGCAAACAACCGCAATTCCACAGAGGTCGTCCTCACCCGACTCGCCGCCTAAAGTCTGGCCAAACACCGGAACCCACCCTGCAAGAAGATTTTGCCCAAAGAAGAGAAGAGGAACACAAAAGGCAGGCTACAGTGTATATGGGGCTAATCTCCGAAACCACCCAGAATTCCGGCGCCCAGAACTCCAAAATTCCCACCGCAGAACTCCCAACCAGCTCACCGCAGCAACGACGAAGACGAAGACGACCGCCCCCAAATCGCCTAGGACGAGACGAGCAGGCACGGCACCTACGGCACGGATTCTCCCGCGTACCAAACCCCAGACGATCCGCCTTCCCGGAACAAACCCAACCGCAATTCCACCGGCCCGAACCCTCGGCCGGCCCCGCGAATCGCCACCGCAGCAGCAGCAGGACCCGCCCGCCCGACCACGCCGCGGCCGGAGCGGTCGGGGAGGAGGCAAGAGGAAGGGATCTGGCCGTACCAGGCACCGCCGGGCCGCCGGCGACTCCTCGCGCGCCCCCGATCCGGCTCGGATTCGATGCGTGTGGCGTGGGGGAAGAGCACGAAACCCTAGCCCCCTCACACTCCTCTCCTCGCCGCGTGGTTGTGGTGCGGTGGTGTGGAGACGGATGGGGGGGAAAGGCGGAGGCGAGACGAAAAGCGAGGGTGAGACGAGACGAGCGAGCGAGGGAGACGCGTGCCTCGTCTCCACTCGGCGGGCCCCACCGGCGGGCCCCACACTCACCACCACCACCGCACTCCCCTGTCCACCGCGCTGCCTCCTCAGTCCTCACGCTCACGGGCTCCCGAACTCCCCACGCACACCGACGCGTGGGCCCAGTAACAGGTACGGCCCACGTATCAGTGAGGTATGGCCATACAGCCCGTGGCCGTGGCTGGGATTCGGTGGGGGAGTAGTTGAGTTGGTGCGGGCCACCCCACCGCTGGCCTGCTGGGACACGGCGGTGCGGTGCCGGCCATCCGTCCAAGTACGTTTTGACCGGCCCGGCCACGTACCCGCGGAGAAGTTTGTTTGGTTCTCGGAGGTGGGGCTGGTGGGGCCGTTTGGCAGTGGGGGGCGGTACAGCGAGGCCATGAGGGGGAATTATGACGGGTGGCGGCGGCCGCGGCGTGGCGCGGGGTTCGAGGTGGAGCCGTGGAGGGCCGGAGGGGCACGTCGGCGTCGCGACCGGCCAGCGTCGTCGGGGATGGATAATGTCAGGGAATCTTTTAATTGATCTGGAGTTGCGCGGGTGGATGACGGGTGGGGCACCGCGAGCTGGACTTTTCTGCCCCTGAGGTAGCTGGACTCTGTGGCGTTTGAACTAGGGGCGATTGAGGTATTTTGTTGTGGTGTTTAAGGCCGATCCTAATAATCCAAATATCTTCTTCATTTGTGGATAAAAATGAAGAGGATTGGTAAAAAAGAAAGCTGTGGTGTGATGGTCATGCGAGAGCTGGTGTTCGTCTTTGTCCGGTCGTACCATAATTGGTCGATAATGATGCGTTTTATTTATACTGGTAAAATATACGATCAAGCACCTTAAAGGACTCGTCTTTATAGATAAGTTTGGCTGCCACAATTTGGCTGTGCTATATATATTACTTTCTTCAATCAGGTTATAAGTAGTTTTAGTTTTTTTAGATACAAAGTTTTAATAACACATTTAGATATACCGTTTTATACATAGATATACACTACGGTTGATACATAATAAAACAATAAGATATCTAAAAAAGATAACACATTTGTAATTTGAAATTGATTTAAGTAAATTAGGCTGTGATACTTTTTAGGCTAACTAGGCTCATCTGGCATTCTGCGAAAGTCAGAGTCGTACAAAAGTACCAAAATCCTAGCTATATTGTATGGAAGCTAGAGCCGTACGACAGCAAAACCGTGATGACTTCACTGTTATATCATGAAAATGGCTTTAGCTCCTCCATAATCGCCAGAAGCATCCTTTTCCCTCGATCATTTAGTTATTTCAGCTGCTATATCTGTTGCTACATGGACTAAAAACTACGACACATGGCGGTTTAGTAAAGCCGTGAGCAGATAAGCTTGCAGCTCAACGCCAGAAATGAAACCGGAAAGTGGCGTCAACAAGCTTTGGTATTCCATTCATAAGCACCACTAATAAAACACTTTATGATTATTGATGATTGATATGTTTGTTATTTCGAATTCCAATTTTTTATAGGAATATATAATTCAAGTTCAGGAATTGCTTTAGCGCCAGCAATAAAACGATTTTCACTAAACTATTGGTATCGTACACAAGGTTCAAGCACTTCTTCTTGTGCTCAGATCCTCTCATTACCTAGCCGCACGCTGAGCACTCTATATTGCCGTCATTTTCCCCAAACTTTCCGAGTAGTAGATTTATCATTTGAATTTTAAAGAAAACCAGTTTCAAGTGGTA